>SKCR01037291.1:0-69007 GCA_019454045.1 Zanthoxylum bungeanum
GAAGCCCATTTCGATGCGAATTTCACTGTTTTCTCACGTTTTCGCCCCGAAACAATTTCCGGAATTAATCCACCACCCAATACACATCCAAAATCATCCAAATAACATACTTTTCCATGAAAAATATTCTATTTTAGGTACACAAATCATATCTGATCCAGAAACTGTATTTGTCCATTTTTCATGCCAAAATCCAATTTAATCACAAAATTAATCTAATTAATTTATACCAAATTTAATCACCACAATACAAAGTTCCAAGAACAATTCTAGGCAACCTTAGAGTGGTAAAATCACTATAGAATGACAATTTTAATTTTGAGATCAATTCATTAATTAATTTATTTACACACGCTTAAGAAAGAAACATATTAAGGTTAAAACCATCCAACACCAAGTTTTGTACTCTAAATACATATCCAAGATACATATTCAATTAAAACATGCAATATACATATCTCATACATATTATACATGCTTAAACAAAACTTAAGAAAAATAAAAATTAGGAACTTAGTATTACCTTAATATCAAGTCCAATTTCTTCAATTTTTCTTCTTTTTGGTGTTAGTTGCTTTGTTTCAAACCTAACCTATTGCTTTTCTTTTGGTTCTCACCACATGAGAAGTGATAAAGCTTGAAAAAAATGAAACAATTTCATTTTTATACTAAATCCCTTCATGGCCGAAAATGGGTAATTATTTTTCAAGAAAATAATAATTTTTTTGGCCTAAAATTTGACACAAATTGGATCTTATCCAAAAATGATTTTTATTTGATATTTTTTTGTTAATAAATACATATGTCAAAAACACATGGAATAGCCAATAAGAATTGGTCAAGAAACTAAGAATATTCAAGTAATATTCTTAATTAAAATAAATAAATTAACTAATTAATTAATTCATCTTTTATTAACAAAAAAGATAAAATAAATCCATGAAGAAATATTCCAAGAATATTCTTCCATTTTATTATTAATAATAATTAATTAACAATTAATTAATTAATAATAATAATAAAGCAAGTGTCAAATTTCAATAGGTAAATAATATGTATCTAATCTAAATTATGTATCGTATACAAATACATTTTATTTAATACGCATGTGTAAATTATGAATAATCCGAATTATACATAACTAATTGCTCAATTGCTTAACGAGTACACTTTATAATTGTTGGACAATTATGACCTATAACATCACTATTTGTAAAAGACATGGTGTTTATGTACAAAGTAACTATGTGACAAAGGAAATTGCTCTTTTATCATTTTGTAATTGGATTACTTGGATATATAAATGATAAAAGTCCAAATGATTAGTACCAGATTAATAAGATATGAGACAATATTAATCCACGAAAGGTTTAATCATTAAATATCCCTAGTCGTAGTATTATCGAGATTGGACATCGATAATGCGAAATAGACTAGTATTACACTTGTGGGCGTTATGGAAACTTAACGAAATAGTTCTCATATATTTAAGTATATGATACTTTTGCAAGTGTGATATGAGGTTCTTTTAGCCGTTGGACCGGGAACAGCTTCGCTCTGGATAGACACATCGAAATCCCATTAGTAGGTGTATGTGGGAATCCGAATCAGGATAGGTGTATGTGGTCTTAACCTGAGACTTGCATCGTTAATACTTGCATCGCTAATACTTGCGACAATCGGTATACTTTGGTGTTGGTCGTCCAGAGCTTTAACAGGTTATGTGTACGCCTCTTCTGGGTATACTAAGAATCGTAGTGTATTGGGTGTTATGTCAATATGGAAGTATCACTTCAGTCATATGGAGATGAAGATCACGCAGAGATACAGAACTAGTACTCTTAAATGCTGCAGTTATCTAGATAATATGACTAGGTCATGATTATCCGATTACAAAGACTAGTTGCTAGTGATCCAATATATGCTTCGTACGGGGCAGACACAATTCCAGCCCCATGCCTAGCATGTGACATCAGATACTGGATCGTAATACGCAATACAATGTATACTACACCTGATACAGATTATATATTCCTCGTTGAATATTTCTGGAGAATTGGGTAGACATAGTACTTTGCTAGAAGCCAACCATGTCTTGTAAATCGGTGAAAACGTGGTACTGGGTACGCACGTGTTCGGATGATCCGATAACCGTATTTACTGCCAACATTTCCAGGGATCTATTGGGTCACTTCCCAAAGATTCACCGATGACATTTGACTCGAACATAATTAATCTGGGATTAATTATCAAAGAGAAAATTAATCTGGGATTAATTATCAAATAGAAAATTAATCTGGGATTAATTGCGTCAAGAATTGATCTGGGATTAATTCGTCTAGAAGAGGCAAAATAAATTTAATAGTTAAATTAGATTTTACTATTTAATTTATTTAATTGGGCTAAAAATAATTATCAGATATATTAATTGAAATTGGATTTCAATACGGAATTAAAATTGGATTTTAATTCAAGTGAACGAATTAATTTGGAATTAATTCGTAAGCGACTTTCGTAATAATTTTGCTAGGCATGATTATTTAATTAAATTGGATTTAATTACGTAGCGACGAAAAACTCATTTAGTCAGATTAAATGAACAGGGCCAAAAGTGTGTTGTGTAAGCCAACTAAAATTGGAATTCAAAATTGGGGGGACCCACAACTCACATCACTTGTCAACTTGAAATGTAAGTGGTTGGCAATAAATTAAATTAGATTTATTACATATCACACCTACCAAGTCATAATTAATTTTGGTAATTGTTTTTGGAAAACAAATAACTATTCATTATCTCCATCTCTTCACCATATGGCCGAAACTTGTTCTTCTTTGAGGAGAAATTTTTTCTTTCCAATTTGTTCAAGCTAGCATTTAAAGGAGTCAAAGAAAGGTGATAGGGAAAATCACCCAAGAGTTTGGAACTCAAAAGGAGGGCTTGGAGCTTTTACATCCGTTGGAAATTTCGAATTCCATAACCAATCAATATAAGTATTTTCCGCAACTTATTTTGATTTATTCACACACAAATCATGATTTAGAGATCCTTGGCATGTCTAGGACACTTACAATATTGTGGGACTTTCTAGGTTCAAGTTTATCTGTCACGAAAACCATTTCCATGTCCGTAATTTGTCAACTCACAAATTACGACGACCACAGATAATCGAGTTGAACAATCCAAGTCGAAGTCATTGCATATATATAATCACTCTGTCTAGGTTATCCGAATTGTTCCGGAGATATAGATTAAACGTCAAATCTCCGCTATGAGCAATTCATGTGTCGCGACATAATTATGATTCTTCAATAAATATTCGGAACTCGTTTCCGAATCATACCTCGGCCAAGGATTTCAAAGAATCACAAATTGGACACCTAAATCCCGTACACAGGACTGACAGATCCTCTCTGGATACATCACAAGATATCGTGAATATCAGTCCATACCCGATGAACAGGTGGAGGTCTGATCTTAAAAGATCGTTGACGTATCTGTCATCAAAATATAGAGGATATCTCAAATATCCACAGTGGTATCTCAAGTTAAATGAGCTAATATGTTATTCGACTCGTAAAGCTTCCTATTGCCATTGGTGTACCATCTATCAGAAATCTTTTAATGAGTCGTTCAGTATTTATCCAATAAATACCTACGTGTCTATATGAGTCTCCCAAGACTCATGGTTTACTGAGACAAACCATTAGGACAATTCTAATATACGACACGTACCGGTCTCACGGGTTTACTAACTGACCAGATATGTAAACCTTGACCAGGAACATTTTAAGAATGAATTATATTGTCACATTTCTCAGTAACAATTACAACGCTTTTGCAATTATGTCACAACTATTCATTCTACGGTCATTTACGTCTTTACCATATATAAGATTATATTGATGAAAATTACTAAATTTTATTCATAATAAAATAAAAAATGTACATCGTATTTACAATAAATACAATAAAATTTGGCGCGCCGAACACCAACTCTAACATTTTCTCCCACTTGCTATAGTGCCCAATTTGATGGTATCTAATACCCATCACCTCTACATATCTATCATATAGTCTCAGAGGCAAGGCCTTCATAAGCGGGTCTAGAATGTTGTCCTCTCTATATATCTTGCATATGGAAACATCTCCTTGATCGATGATCTCACGAATAATGTGGTACTTTTGTTCCACATGTTTCGATTTCTGATGCGCTCTGGGTTCTTTTGCTTGTGCAATGGCACCACTGTTATCACAGAACAACGAGATCGAATCCTCGATGCTTGGGACAACTCACAATTCTGTGATAAATTTTCTAATCCATACAGCTTCCTTTGCAGCATCTGATGCTGCAATATATTCCACCTCAGTGGTGGAATCAGTTGTTGATCCTTGTTTGGAACATTTCCAACTGACTGCAGCATTATTAAGAGTAATACAAAACCCGAGGTAGACTTTCTATCATCAGGATCTGACTGAAAGTCAGAATCTGTATATCCTCTCATCTGTAAATCACCTTCTCCATAAATAAGAAACATATCCTTAGTACCTTTTAAATACTTTAGGATATGTTTAACGGCCATCCAATGGTCGTTACCTGGATTTGACTGATATCTGCTAGTAACGCTTACTGCTTGACTAATATCAGGTCTCGTACATAACATGACATACATGATGTTTCCTAAGCATGATGCATAAGGTTGACTAGACATTCTAGCCTTTTTATCTTCTGTCTAAGGATACATCTTATTCGAAAGATGAATGCCATGTCGAAAAGGTATATTAGCAATTTTACAATTATTAAACTTATACCTTTCTAGGATCTTATCTATGTACGAAGATTGGGATAACCCAATCAGCTTCATTTCTTTATCTCTATAAAGTTTTATACCAAGTATATAGGAAGCTTCACCCAAGTCTTTCATGTAGAAGTTTTTACAGAGGTATGCTTTAACACCCTGCATCATTCAAAGATCATTTCCATTGATCAGGATGTTGTCAACATAAAGCACTAAGAACACAATCATACACCCACTAACCTTCTTATAAACATAAGGTTCTTCTTCATTTTTTTAGAAAACCAGACAATTTGATTACCTCATCAAAATGAATATTCCAACTCCGCGAAGCTTGTTTAAGCCCATAAATGGACTTCTTAAGCTTACATACCATGCCAGAATTTTGGCTGGAGATAAAATCCTATGGTTGTTCCATATAGATTTCTTCATCAAGAAATCCATTAAGAAAAGCCGTTTTGACATCCATTTGCCAAATATCATAATCATAGTAAGCAGCGATAGCCAATAAAATCCTAATAGACTTTAACATCGCTACTGGTGAAAAGGTTTCATCATAGTCCACACTTGGCCTTTGAGTGTAACCTTTAGCAACCAGTCGGGCTTTGAAGGTTTCAACCTTCCCATCGGGCCCACGCTTCCTCTTGTAAACCCATTTACAACCTACGGGAACAATTCCATCAGGAAGTGGAACCAAGTCTCATACTTGATTCTGATGCATAGAGCCCATTTCAGAATTCATGGATTCCTGCCATTTAGTGGAATCAATGTCTAACATTGCTTCTCTATAGTATATGGATCAGTCTCCTCAATAAGGAGCACATCGAGACTCTTATCTTGTATCAAATACAAGCGGTCAAGAGGCCTCGATATCCTAGTAGACCTACGGAGAGTGGAACTAGAAGGTTATGCTTCTGTCTAAACCCGTGAGTCCTCTATCGGTCTGTCATCTATAGGTTGGACTTTATCAAGCTCAACCTTTCTATGATTACCACCTTCTGCCAAGAATTCTTCTTCAAGAAATCCGGCAAAACGAGCTACGAACACATTTCGATGCTCGGGTTCATAGAATTGATATCCTTTGGAGTTCGAAGGATATCCAACAAACCTAACTTTTCGCCCTATAGGTAAAAGTTTATCCTACTGCGTCACCTTGACGTATGCAGGACAGCCCCAAACCTTAATATAATTAAGGTTTTGTTTCCTACCAACTCATATCTCATATGGAGTAGTGGGAACAGCTTTAGAAGGAACCCTATTCAGCAGATGTGCAGCAGTCATAAGAGCATACCCCCACAAAAAGTAAGGCACATCTGTAAAACTCAACATTGATTGAACCATATCCAATAAAGTCTGATTTCTCCTTTCAGACACTTCATTGTGCTGTAGAGTACCCGAATGAGTATATTGAGCGAGAATCTCATTCTCTTTAAGATACTCGGTAAATTCACTACTCATATATTCACCACCTCGATCTGATCAACGACATTTGATGAATTTACCAGTTTGCTTTTCTACTTCATTTCGAAATTCTTTGAACTTTTCAAAGGTTTCCGATTTATGTTTCATCAAATAAACATAATCATACCGTGATAAATCATCGGTAAATGTTACGAAATAAGAAAAACCACTATGAGCAGTATGACTTATAGGACCATATACATCACTATGTACGAGCTCCAATAAGTCAGTGACTCGATGTCCAACATCAGTAAATGAGGCTTTGGTCATTTTACCATGAATACAAGATTCGCAAGTTGGAAAAGATTGTATGGTTAGATTCTCAATCAAACCATTCTTAACCAACGGGGTTAGGCGTCGTACACCTATATGACCTAACCGCATATGCCACAATTCAGTATCAATTATTTCAGATCTTTTACGTTTAGTATCCCCAATTTCATAAACATCTCTAATGGCATACAAAATATAATGACCTTGCGAATTTGAAAATTTATGTAACAAAACATCATTCATATCATATATATACATAGAACGATTCTTAATATGTACATGATATCCTTTTGTATCTAATACAAACAGGGAGATGATATTAGCTACACAACCAGGCACAAAAACATAATCTGTCAAAATGATGTTGCCTCTGGATAGATGAATCTCGTATTCGCCAATGGCTGCTGCAGATAAAGAATCTTCATTCCCAAAATGTAGCTGCATTTCACCTGGATTAAGCATCCTACTGACCCTTAGCCCCTGCAATGAATTGCAGATGTGAGTCTGACTAGCAGAATCTAAAACCCATCCAGAACCAATGTCTTCACAAGCCAAAGAGATATCATTGATAGGGAAAATAAACATACCTGATGCGGAGGCTCTCTCCCATCTAACGGAAGCTATGTAGTCTGGACAATTGCGCCTCCAATGTCCAACTTGCCACAGTGGTGGATTTGTCCTCAACGGCTTTCTTTTTCTTCAACTTGCTTGGCTTTTCAACCTTTCATTTAGGAGGAACACCGGAGCCAGTCTTCTTTGCATTTTTCTTCTTCTTCTTGCTCGATCTCGTAGATTGAGAAGAAGAAGAACTAGACAAATAGGACTTTGAGATGAGTGTCGGCACACCTTTCTTGATGTCTTCCTCAACAGTCTGAAGCATCTTATGCAACTCACTGTAGGAACAACGAATATCATGTATGTTGAAGTTCATAATGAACTGGGAATATGCTGGTAAGAGTGAGCCAAAAATCAAATTCCTGCCCAAAGTCTCATTCAGCTGAAAGTCAAACTTTCGAAGCTGCTCCATGAGATCCATCATGTGCAAGATATGTGGACTCACGGGCTTGCCATCAGCCAAACGAGCGTTGAACAATTCCACAGAGATTCTGTACACCAGGGTCTGTTCTTGGTTTAGAAATAGCTCCCGAAGTTGAGTTATAATGCTATAGGAGTCAGACATATCATCATATTACCTTTTTAGATCAGGAGACATAGAACAGAGAATGAGTGACTTGACTTTCAAATCATCATCCTTCCATTTCTCAAATACCTCCATCTCTTCAGGTAATGACTCCGGTGCAATATCTAGCATCACTAGATTATCCAGCACATAACCTAACTTCTCGGACCTTAAGACAATCTTAAGATCCAATTTCCATTCACTAAAATTCTCAGGACTATTTAATTTATTCGCGTCCAGGACACGAGTAAAAGGATTAGAAGAAGTAGTAGCTGTCATCACAAACTTTACAAAAGAAACATATATGGCGATGGAATAGTGATGGAATAGCGATGGAGTTTTTAATCTGTCTCTATATATGGCGATGGAATCAATATTTCGTCGCTATTTAGAGACGAAATTAATATTCCATCTCTAATTAGTGAAGGAATATTAATTCCGTCTCTATTTAGCGACGAAATCTTAATTCCGTCGCTAAATATAGAGACGGAATTAAATTCCGTTGCTAAATATAGAGACGAAATATTAGAGAAGACGAGAAAATTCTATAACTAATAGTAGCGGGAACAAAAGTGACAGAATAGCGATGAAGTTTTTAATCCGTCTTTATATGGGTGATGGAATCAATATTTCATCGCTATTTAGAAAAGACTTAATTAATATTCCATCTCTAATTAGTGACGGAATATTAATTCCGTCTCTATTTAGCGAAGAAATCTTAATTCCGTCGCTAAATATAGAGACGGAATTAAATTTCGTTGCTAAATATAGAGACGAAATTTAATTCCTTCGCTAATTAGCGACATAATATTAATTTCGTCACTGAGTAGAGACGTAATTATGACGGAAAATAATTCCATCGCTAAACAACTTAAATAAACAAGATTTCATTTCACATTGCCAGTCACACCCAAATCCCTAAATCCTCAAATTTCTTTGCCATGCATGCCCTCTCTCACACTCACTATCGGTTCTTACCTTTTTTATTTCCCTTCTTCAGTCGTTCCCTTTTCTAAACCTAGGAGGCGCCGACTTTGATTCTCCCAATTCTTCGTCTTCTCTAATTCTGCAACTGTCGGCAGTGCCAAGGTATGAGAAATCAGTGGGAGTTGTGAGTGAATCGAAATCATTTGTAGTATATGAAAGATAATGTTCATATACTAAAATTGTTGAATACTTTCTCTGTTTTTTTTATAAGAAAAAAAGTTGTGAGTGAATCAATAATTTTGATAAGAAAAAAGTTGAACTGTTTTGGCCTTACCCTTTCTAAAATTGTTGAATACTTTCTCTGTTTTTTCTATATATATTTTCCAAACGGGAAAAGTAATGGATTTAATGTGGTTAGGCCTTGATGTTTTTTTTTTAATTGGTGGAGGTGCCTTTAGCAGGTCTATGATCTTTATAGCAAAGAAATTTTTTGGAACCATTTGCATGTGTCAAGGTTAGGTAAGAACGAATTGGGTTAGCCTAAATGGATCCCTAATAAGTTGTTTGTGAGAATGGAGGGTTTGAAAAGCAGCATGAAATTTAACATGCGAATGGATGTCAGTTTTAGTCTTATGCAGTTTTCATAAGGTGGGTTAATTTCAAGTTCACTTTTGGAAGACAATGTTTGATATACACAAGTGAGAAGTAAAAAATATGCATCCTGAATATCAAGTAGTTAATTTAACCAGTGAGAATTTACATAATCATAAGGTAAGTTATTACACACGATTTTGAATTTTCAGTTACCTCTGCTATGGTGCTTGCTGATTGACACTTATAAACTCATGCATGTACCCTACTAATCTCTATTTGACTAGAGATTAGTTCAACACTATTTCTTAATTCGTTCCAATCATGATGTATTGTATGCAGAAATATTGGAGATATTCACTGTTGATATCTTAGTCCACTGTTTTTTCTCATTCATTAGTAAATTATCAAGGGTTTGTCAATTTGTTCACTGTAATGGATTGTATTGGATTGTATATTAATAACAAAATATATTGTTGGATTATGTTATTTTTTTAGGATTGAGTTGAATTTATACCGAATACTCTATTTTTCTCACTTATGTTTATTTCATTTTCTCCCCTGTGCTATATTAGAAATAAAGATCAAAAGTTACAGCCTTGTCAACAATACAATTTGAGCAAAATATTCTATGCTGTTTTCATTTCATAAGATCTTAACAAGCTATCCAAACATATAACTAGTCAAAAGGTACCAATACCAGATTTGAGTGAAGCAGTTCAGTCTAGAAAATAAGATATGGTGGAGAATTAAACAAACTAAATTAACCAACATAAAGCTGTAATATGATTGCATTGGCACAAGCTACAAAAAATAATACGCCTCGGAATCAGATATTCATCACTAGCCCAGGCCTGCTATATACATTACTCTGCCATCTTCCAGACACTATAAGAAAACTATGAATTAGAGACGGAAATATTCGTCGCTAATCCGTCGCTACTGGACAGTTAGCGACGGAATAGAGACGGATAAATTCTGTCTCTATTTTATTGGTCGCACTAAAATAGCGTCCTTGAAATTTGGGTTGCTTGAATACATGCATGTTTTTATCTATTAACTTGTGAGTTTGTAATAGATTAGGGCTTTGGAATTTGGGTTGCTTGAATACGTGCATATTTTTATCTATTAACTTATAAGTCGTTTGCTTCCTTGCACCAATTATTTATTGACTGTAGCTCGGTCTCTCACTTTCTCGTAGGTTGCATCTCGCAGCTCGCCAGCCCAATCACTATCCGTAGTCGCCTCATCAAGCATCAGGTATTTGTTATTTTTCTACTATTTTGTTCTATTTTGGTTGTTTTAATTATAACAGTCTAGTAAGGACTTGGCAATTTACTTAGATGTGTGAAAAGTGAATTTAATTTTCATATAAGGTAATAAGTATTTTAAGTGATTAGTTCAAACCTCAAGGTAGAACTTGGTTGAAAGGATCCAAAATTAAGCTGAAAATTAAGGTTTGTAATCAATATATTGGTTGTATGGTTATTGGTAAAGGGAGTAGAATAAGCAGTAGAATAATATACTTTCTCATTTATGTTGAATAAGCAGTAGAATAGAACTCGGAAGTAATTGCAAGTTAGTTGCGAATCCTGTCTTTCTATTATGTCTATTCTATTGTATGCCAAGAGTTGAGTTTAATGAACCATGTCATAATTTTTACCAATAAAGTCACAATTTATATTTCATCAGTTATCAGCATAACATTGACCATACTGAAAGATAAGATGAGATCAGATCGGCAGTGGATCAATGCTAGGTTAAAAGATGGGTATCTGACGAATGAGTTTATTGTGGATATTGAGGAGTTTATGCAGTTAGCAGAAAGTCATCCTACATTTATGGACGAAATGAAAATTAAGTGTCCATGTAACCAACGTAGGTGTCAAAATCGAAGTTTTTTTTGACCATGATACTGTGAGACTCCATCTTGCAAAATATGGATTTGTACCAAACTATTATATATGGTATAAACATGGGGAGACTGAACAACGAGATATCTCGGAACTAGATATTAGTCAAAGTCCAGAACTCGAGTATATCAAAGTGAACAACACAATTCAAGAAATGGTATTGGATGTTGCAAGACCTACTTTCAATCAAAATGATAGTGAAGAGACTCCAAATACCGCGACACGAAAACTTTATGACATGCTTAGAGCATCAGAGCAAGAGATTTGGCATGGAAACCCTTACGGGCATTCACAGTTATCGGCGGTGGCTAGACTCTTGAATTTGAAGGTAGAACACCATTTTTCGGAAAGGTGTTACGATGATATTTGTCAATTTGTACATGAAATGATTCCAGAGGATAATGTAATGACTGACAACTTTTATAGCACGAAGAAGTTAATTGAAGGCTTGGGTCTACCAGTAGAAAAATTTATTGTTGTCATAATGATTGCATGATATATTGGAGTGATGATATTGACCTAACAAGTTGCAAGTTTTGTAACCACCCTTGATATAATAAGCAGAGACGAGGATCAGGAAAACAGAAAATAAATGTTCTTTATAAGAAAATGTACTATTTTCCACCAGTGATAGTGACGCCATACAATTTGCCAACATGGATGTGCATGAAGGATGAATACATGTTTCTGTTTGTAATAGTGCCTGTGCCGAGAAACCCTAAAGAGAAGTTAGATGTGTTCTTGCAACCTTTGATTGTTGAGTTGAAAGAATTGTGGGGGGTGGGGGTAGAGACATATGATATATACAGTAAAAAAAAATTTCAGATGCGAGCTTCTCTATTGTGGACTATCAATGATTTTCCTGCATATTCTATGTTGTCAGGGTGGAGTACTGCATGTAAGTTAGCTTGTCCCTATTGCATGGATGATTCAGACGTATTTACTTTGACAAAAGGTGGAAAGACTTCATGGTTTGAAAACCATCGCAAGTTCTTACTGCCAGAGCATCCATTTCGAAGAAACAAGAGGTGGTTCATGAAGGAGCATGCAGTACATAAAGGTACAACCTGTGAAGTCATGTTTTGAGATATTAGAGCAGATTGAAGGATATGGACTGAAAAAGGTTACAGATCTTGATGTTGATCATAATAATGCTCAAATAGTCAGGAACTGCAAGTGTGGTTGGAAGAAACGAAGCATATTTTGGGATTTGCCTTATTGGAAAACTTTATTAATTCGACATAATTTAGATGTCATGCACATTGAGAAGAATTTTTTTAATAATATTTTTAACACTGTCATGAATGTGGAAGGGAAAACAAAAGATAATGCCAAGTCTAGAGAAGACTTGAAGGAGTTCTGTTCACGTCCGGAGTTGCATCGGATTGAAAAAAATGGAAAATTTGTGTGTATCCTGAAGCTTTTTACATGTTGAATAAGGCTGTAAAAGAAGCATTATGTAAATTGTTGAAAGAACTCTGATTTCCTAACGGATATGCATCTAATATGAGAAGATGTGTTGACATGAAAAAACCCAAGTTGTATGGAATGAAAAGCCATGATTGTCATGTGTTTATGCAAAGGTTAATACCAATAGCATTCTGTGAATTACTTCCAGCAAATGTGTGGCAGACATTGACAGAATTGAGTATTTTTTTCAAGGATCTTACTTGTACTGTCATTATTGAAAAAGAAATGGAGCAGCTAGAGAAAGACATTTCGTCATTATATGTAAGGTTGAGCGTATCTTCCCTCCAAGTTTCTTTGACTCTATGGAACATCTTCTGATCCATTTAGCTTATGAAGCAAGGATAGCAGGTCATGTGCAATATAGATGGATGTATCCATTTGAGAGGTATCTTGGTCGACTGAAGAATAATATCACCAATAAAGCTAAAGTCGAAGGCTCAATATGTAATGCATATTTGGTTGAAAAGGCTTTGTCATTTTGTGCTCATTACTTTCAGCCACATGTTTACACTAGACATAGAAAAGTTCCACGGAACGATGATACTCGTGGGGGTGAAGGGGAAGAACATGAAGGGATGATCTCAATTTTCAGAAATTCGGGACGATTATATGGCAAGGAGAGATCTAGATTCTGTATAGATGATAAAGAATATCATGCAGCTCGCACATATATTTTGCCGAATTGCGAGGAAATTAAACCTTATATTGAGTAAGTGTGGTTAATTTTATGAACTTTTATAAGTTTATTGCACATTAATTTGATAATAAGTATCTTATAGAAGATGACATATTCTGTTTGTTAGTGTGTACATTGCGGAGTTAAGGGAAACACAACCAGGAATTGATGAAGCTGTGGTTGACAACAAACTTGATCAAGAATTCGCATTGTGGTTCGAAACATATGTTAGTATAAAACAACAAATTATTGTATTTTATAATTTAAAAATAAAAGCTTATGGAAATATGTTTTTCAAATTATTATCTTGTGTAGGCACGTAATCTATCCTCGAACATCTCTAACAAATTCATAAAGGACTTAGCAAAAGGGCCGTTGTGAAAAGTCAAAACATTCCCGGTATATTATGTGAATGGATACAAGTTTCACACGGAGCATCACAGTTCAAATAGAGCAATAATGAATAGCGGTGTCTGCATTAAGGGATCTAATCACAGTGCAAATGAGACAGATTATTACAGCGTGTTATTGGAAGTTGTTCAGTTAGAGTTTCATGTCTTACCGATTAAAAGAACAGTATTATTCAAGTGTAAATGGTTTGATCTGACTCCGAATGTTGGTACATGAATTCACGAGCAATACAAGCTTGTAGATGTGCATCATAAAATGAGTTATCAAAAATATGATCCATTTATTATGGCAGGGCAAGTGTATTACACCACTTATCCAACCATACGGAAAAATCCAAGCGATTGGTGGTCTGTGTCTAAATTAAAATCTCGTGCTGTAGTTGAAGTTCCTGAACCATTTTTGACAACCTCGATGTCACGTGGAGTTGCGTTTCAAGAGGATGTTGTATAAATGCATGCAATAGAAATTGTGGCAGATGCTGAACCTCAACGATTAATTGGTGAAGACGACAATTATATCAATATTGAGGACATGGATATTGAGGAAGACGATGAGCCAGAAACAGAAATAGAATCAGATGAAGAATCTGAAGAATTGGAGGAAAATGAAGATGATGAACAATATGATGATTCGGACAATGAGTAGTGTATTAAATTAATATTAAACAACAATAGCTTTTGTGGATTTCTCCTTTTGTATTTTATTAAATTAATAATAAGCAACAATGTATTGCTTTCTTTGAGTTTTCAAGATCTTCTTGCTTCTTATGTTTGGTCTAACGTTGATGACCTAACCTTTCTCATATGAAATATAATATTACAAACTGTATAGTTCTGCAGGGGATAAATTAGCACTTTCATGTGTTTAGTAGACAGCTTGTTCTTTTCTGTTAATCTCCATGTCTACCAATACAATCTTTTTTTCCTTTTTATTTAAGCTGCCGTCTCCACAAATGTATTTTGACTCGAGGACTGGTGATTGCTTTAACTTATTTCATGATGTGTTGTGAATTTGAGAAACATTATCTCTCTTGTAACTTTTATTTAGTTTTATTTTACAGTGATTTGGCTGATTGGTTGGGTGTTGGAGACATTGGGTCCTTCATTTCAAGCAAGTGTGAGGCCTGTACCTCTTGAAGTTCATATTCAGGCAAGTGGGTCTATTGATATATGTATTTCATTAATGATTTCACTTTACTCTTGCTACTTAATCTATAGCATTGTAAGTTTCTCAAGTTTACCAATGTAAAGGTTTCCTTCAAATTTCTTGCGGATAATATGGCTTGGACATTATTAAATATTTTCTTATCAAAATAAATGTAAGATTAAAGAACTTATAAATTTGACCTGGTGACTAATTAGTGCTGTGTTGTTGGAAAAAGAATCAGTAATTTATTTACCATGTAATTTCATTTTGGTGACTAATTAGCACAATGCAGTATGAAAATTGAATAAGTAATTTACTTACCTTATAATTACATATTTTTTTTTTCCCAAGCTTGAAAGAGGATAAGCTAAAGATGTTTCTGCCCTTTGAATTAAAGTACTTGGTTATGCTTTGTTTTGGGCCTTAAACTAAGTGGGGGGGGGAGAAACATGGAGTAATTGTTGGGCATAAGTGAACGAGTGGGAGCATACAGATGCTATGGTGACTTTCTAAGGAGGAAATGAGAGCTGCTATGTTTTCCAATTTTTTTCACCATACACCAAACATGTGCGTCATTTTGGTAATTTATAATTGTCATAGGAGTGCTTGAGAAGTAGAAACTTCAAATTATAAGTTGCTTCAACTATAATTTATAATCAGTGTTTGATAAATGAGAATCTTTTGGTCTGGGTTGATGGCTGATGCATATTAACTTGTCATTTGGTAGGAACTAGGGAGAAAATTGATAGAAGGTGAAGGAAAGTAGAGAAGTTTTCTGTGGTAGTTATCTTTCTAGATATTGCTAGTTTTGACATGAAACAGCTGGACTAAAAACATAAAACAATTTTGGATTTTACCATTTCCTTTTGCTGCATTTTTCCAGTTATATAGTATTTGTTAACAAGGTTTATGTTTTTGGATTTCTCATATCATATGTTGGATTTCTAGACATGGAGATGTTAAACCAAATGGCAAAGTTTTTCGCTTATTATCTTTTGTGTTTATATTTGATGTACCATATTGTAAGTAACATGTTTAATTGTTTGATGATATGGGTTCGGATCTGAGAATTCTACTACTAGTTTCACTAAAATGAGAGTTTTAACATGTTTTATGTTTTGTTTCATTTGATTTCATGGCTGAAGCATGCAATAGTTGTGAGTTTCAGTTTATTGTGAAAAAATGAGAAATCTCATTTTATTGTGAAAAAAACATAGAATATTTGCATCACTAGTTTTAAAACTGTAGATTGATTACAGATATGGTACGGGGAGCACAACCAGCTGGCCGAGGATGAGGAGTTGAACGGTCAGGCCAAAGGTCCTCATCACATTCCACACCGGAGGACAATAGACCCTCTGCAGTCTCACCTACCATTTTTTCTACTACTCTGACATCACCAGGATCGACTTCAGCTGGATCATCTCATGCAGCACAAAGTTTAATGAGTTGTACCTAACTTATGATTATACCTGCTACTCATGATCAGTATGATTTTCGGAAACTTATATTATTATTATTATTATTATGGTTGTTGTTGTTGTTGTTTATATGTAATGTATTATTTGTCATTGTTGATTACTAATTATTTATTCAAATTATTTTTATTTTTACAAAAATTTTATCAGTGGTATTCTGCGCATGCGGTCGCTGTGAGGACTACATGGAATAAAGTGTGTAAGAATCGGTATAACGATAAACTCTGTAAATGGCGCTATAAATATAAAGGAGGGAAGCCACTCTGCGTTCCAGATAATGTTTGGAATAAATGGCAGGAGTATTGGAGTAGTACAGAGTTTAAATTAAAATATCAGCAAGCATCAAAAAATAGAAAGACTAAGAAGGCTGGCGAAGGATCAGGTGTTTCTAAACACACCGGTGGCTCGAGGTATATCATTCAACATTCTATTGATATGGTTAGATTTTTTAAACATGCGAATATTTTTTATTACTTTTATTAAACTTATTTATTTTTTAAAATAGGAATCTCAGTTAGGACGTGCACTCACATGCTATGAGGTGTTTAAGCATATGCACACAAAGAAGGATGATACTTTTGTTGACAAAAGATCGAGCGACATTAATGTAAATTTTTGTTTATAAATTAAATATTTTTTATTTTTTTCGTTTCAAAATCATTTTTGCTTTCTTATATATATTTTTATTAATGGTAGGCTGCTGTGGAGCAAATGATAGTGATTACATCTCAATTTTCAGAGGAGTCTAGTGAGCCTGAGACTCAACCCGACACCAATCGCTTATACTTAGATGTCGTTGGAGTGGATACTAAGAAACACCAAGTGTACGGTCTCGGCTCTCTTGCATTGCTTTCATATCCAGATTCGTTACGCAGCTCAGGTAGATCGTACTACGGTACGAATTTTGATGATATATTTGAGAAACAGGTACAAGAGTGAGTTAGGATTGAGATGCAGACTATGGAACAACGACTGAATGAAGAGATACACCGTCGACTAGAGGAAGAGTAGCAGAAGAGAAATGTAGAGGTGTTTGATCTCAAACAGAAGATCGCAGATATGGAGCGGTATTTTCAGATGATGAGAGACTTGAGTTCACAACCTTCCTCTTCAGGTCTACCTGATCCGCTGACTAATTGTGAGCAGAGAGATAATGAAGATTAACTTGAAGGGGTTTTATTGCGGAAATCCGGCAACGCAGCGGAACAGTGGGAAAATCAAATTTTCCGATTTCAAAACTTTTTTCTCGGATAAATAAAATAAACTTATTTATTTTATTATCCAATAATCAAATTATGAAATAAAACACTATAAATCAAATTTATGTGAATTTACCGAATTACCCCTAAACCAATCATTTTGTTTATTTTAATCCGAAATTATTCGAAACGATTTTGGATGATTCTAAATCATTACACATATGAATTTAACATGTCATACATATTGAAATTCAAATTGCAACATAAATTTCCCAAAATTTAGCCTAAGGCCGAGAGCCATATAGTAGTGGGTTAATGTGCATTTTGCATTTTCAATGTTCAAAACACATTAAGATAAAATCCAATCAACCCAATATTTTACATGCATCATATACACATCCAAATACACCATATAAATGAAAAGCCCCAAATTTGGAAGTGGTCTTAAACCCTAATTTTTCAATTTCTTGAAATTGGATAAATTAGACCAAATTGGTTAAATCCAATACTTCAATCATGTTTCTTCCATTCAAATCAAGTATCAACACAATGAAATAACTATAGATCAAATCTAGGTCATTTAAGAGTGGGTCAACAACTCTAGATTAGCAACAAGTTTCTTAAACTTTCAAAAGAAGGCTAGTTAACACCTTATAAGCATTTTATCAACTTAATACATGCTCAACCCCATTATCAAACTTCCATCCACCAAAAACACAAAGAATAAAGAATAGAAAAACATAAGAAACTCATAGCATGAAGCCTAGAACTCAAGGAACATTTTCCTCTCTAATAGCAAGTTTGAAAAACTTACTAAATTCCAAACTTTCCTTTGTTTTCTCTTCTTTTCTCCCAAGCTTCTTTTGTTTTCTTTTAATGGAGTTTTTTGATAAGTGTTGATGGTCATATAACCTTAATGAAAAACAAAACAATATATACCCTATCAATTTGGCCTTGGCCGAATTTGGTATATACCAAATATCAAGATATTTAATTTTTGCTTTATTAAAGTTCAACTTGCCAACTTGTTAATAATGATCATTACATTTTCAATTAAGTCAACAATTGCAACTTGGTCATTAAAACAAATATCATAGCTTTAAGATATTTATATTTTAATTAATTTAATCATTTAACAATTAATTAATTAATTAATTAAATAAAAATATATTAAATATATGTATTATATTTACAATAAATATCAAATACATAGATATATTTATAATATTAGTCAAACATCTCAATTAGACAATTAATTAATGTGTATTTGAATTAATCTAATATTAAATGCAAATACACAAAAATTAAGGAAATGACTATCGGGTCCCTACACTTGTATTTTTCGTTTAACCTTTAAACAACTTTATAAATAATCAATATTATTTATAAATATTGCACTAGTGCTCTACGAGTATATTTCATTAGTGAGACTCTCTAGATTCAGGCATATCCGTCACGAAATCCAATTTCGTGTCCACAATTTATCCACCCGTAAATTATGACGATCACAGATAAACTCGCTGAATCATACAGGTCGAGGTCATGGCAAATGTATAATTCCTCCGTCAATGTATCCGGATAAATTCCAGAGATATAGATGTAAACGTCAAATCTCTATAGGGATTATCCAGTCAACTATTCTATTAACAATCTCAAAAAGAATATTTAGAACTAACTTTTAAAATGTACCTCGGGCCCATGGATTTTATCTGATTTCTAATCATATGGACTAGCTATGCTATGATACACAGAACTGACGGATCTTATCTCTCGATACACACAAGACACCCTGAGGGTCTATCTACACCCACCCAACAACATGCGGAGGTCTGATCTTATTAGATCGGTGACGTGACTGCTATCTAAGTGTAGAAGAAGTCTTATGTGCCCACAGTGGCATCTCAAGTCTAAGAATCACAAGTGCTACTCAACCAATAAGATTCTTATTGACATTGGTGTACCATCCATTAAGAATCTTTGGTGAGTCGTTCAATGTTTATCCGCTATAAACACCTACACATCTATACTAGTCTCCAAGACTTATGGTTCATTGAGAAACCATTGGAATCATATATTCAAGTATACGACATGTACCGGTCTCAACGGGTTTACTTTACTGACCAAGTAGTGTAAACCTTGACCAGGAACTGTCTGAGAATGACAACGTCATGATACAACTCCATGTCAGTTGCAATACTTTTGTAACAGCATCATGACTAGTCATTCTAAGGTCATTACGTCTTTACCATATTAAAAGATACATTATATTATAGAAAATGTATATATTATTCATAATAATAACATTTTACAGAAGTATTCATAAAGAAATACAACCGGAAATTGGCGCTCTGAGCACCAACCCCAACAAAAACTCCCACTTGCTCTAGTGCCAATAACAATTGTATCTAATACCCATCTACTCCACGTGTTTATCAAACAACTTTGGAGGTATGGCCTTCGTCAGCGAGTCTCCTACATTATCTTCACTCGGTACCTTGCACACGACAATATCCTATCGCGACACAATCTCTCGAATGATGTGGTACTTGCGATCCACATGCTTCGACTTCTGATGAGCCCTCAGTTCCTTTGCTTGCGCAATGGCTCCAGTATTATCACAGTATAACGGAATCGCATTCTCGATACTTGAGACAACTCCCAATTTTGTGATAAAGTTCTTTATCCACACAGCCTCTTTTGCAGCTTCAGAAGCTGCAATATATTCTGCCTCAGTGGTGGAATCTGCTGTTGATCCCTGTTTGGAACTCTTCCAAAAAACTGCACCTCCGTTAAGGGTAAATATGAATCTAGATGTAGAATTTCTATCATCGAGATCCGATTGGAAATCGGAATCCGTGTACCTGTTAACTTGTAGTTCATTTCCTCCATAAATTATTAATTTATCCTTAGTACCTTTAAGATACTTGAGGATATGTTTAATGGTCATCTAATGGTCATTACCTGGATTGGACTGATATCTACTAGTTACGCTAACAACGAAACTGATATTAGGCCTCGTACATAACATGGCATACATTATGCTACCCAAACACGAAGCATAAGGTTGGTTAGACATTCTAACCTTCTCATCTTCTGTTTGTGGACTCATCTTCTTTGAAAGATGAATCCCATGTCTGAGCGGTATGTTTGCTGTGTTACAGTTACCAAAATTATACCGTTCCAAGATCTTATCTATGTACATTGATTGGGATAACCCAATCAGCCCCATTTGTCTGTCTCCATAGAATTTTATCCCTAAAACATAGGAAGCTTCTCCCAGGTCCTTCATGGAGAAATTCTTACAGAGGTACGCTTTGACGCTTTGTAACATACCTAAATCATTCCCAATGATTAAGATGTCATTAACATATAGGACTAAAAATACGACCATGCTCCCACTGGCCTTCTGATACACACAGGATTCTTCCGAATTCTTGAGAAAACCAGACGATCTAATAATCTCGTCGAATCGAAGATTCCAACTTTGTGATCAACATCCTATGTAGTTCATGGTAGGAACAAATAATTTCATTCATGTTGAAGTACATCACGAATTGGCGATAAGAAGCTGGGAGCGAACCAAGAATGACACTTCTACCAAGAATGTCATTCAGAGGAAGATTATGTTGCCTCAGTTGATCGATCAAATGCCAGTGAACTTAAGATGTATCATTTAACTTTTAAATCATCATCTTTCCAAACTTGGAAAACTTGGTGTTCCTCCGGTGTTGCGTCCTCAGACACAGCAAGGGGCAGGGGACCCTCAAGTACATATCCCAACTTCTCGGAATCAAGGACAATCCTTAAATCCAAATCCCAATCGGTGAAGTTCTCAGCGCCTTTAAGTTTGTTCGTATCCAACATACACACAAACGGATTAGTCGATTATGCCGCCATCGCTAATCTATCATATAGATTACGAAAAATGGTTAGCATAAATAAAGCAGTTTCATATAATATCAAAAGCATTAATTAGATCATGGATTTTTAATCTAAAAATGCCCTCCCACTAAATCATGCAATACTGTAATCCCCAAATAGAATACAAAGATTTAATAATTAAATTAACTACAAATAGTGAAAGGTAGATCCCATGAATATATTTCAGCTCACAGCTTTGGCACGGTCTTGCCTACGTATATTCATCAGGTAGACAACTCATTGTCAATCACTCAATAATGACTCCTGGGTTTCCGGTCCTGGTCATTTCTCGCTGTGACAGCTTTGGCACGTTCACAATGAGGCGTACCAAGGTTAAACTCGTCAATGATAAACTCAAGGTACTTGCGTAACCTTGACAGCTTTGGCACGTTCAGGATTCCGCTTTCGCTTGAATTTATCTAGTATCTAATATAGATCTGACATAAATAAGTTTCTATCGGCTACACCCTCACAGCTTTGGCACGATCTCAGATGTAGTCACAGAAAAGTATCCATGAACCGTATTGACAAGACGAACCATGTAATATACATCAAATATATAATTAACATAAACCTTATTAATTATGGATTTTCCATAAAAAATGATGTTTTTTACTTTATTTAATCAAATTAAATAAACACGTGCATGCATCAAGTAAATATTAAATTAAATATTGAATTTAAAAGGCATAATCATATTAGGGTGTCTAGAATCAGACTCGCTCTGATACCATTTTGTAGGGGTTTTATGGCGAAAATCCGATAACGCAGCGGAATCGCGGAAAATCAAAATTTTCCGATTTCAAAATTTTTCTTGGATCAATTAAATAAACTTATTTATTTATTTACCCAATTATCAAATTCTGAAAAATTACACAAGAAACCAAATTTCTTGATAATTATCGAATTGCCCCAATACTTTACAAATTGATCATTTTAGTCCTAAAATTGTCAAATACAATTTTGGATGATTCTAAATCATTTCTAAAATGATTTCCAACATGTCCAACACATCAAAATCAGATTGCAATAAAATCCCCAATTTTTGCCTAATTGCCGAACACACCCAGAAAAATTCAGATTTTGCAATTTGGTCATTTTTTATTCAAAACATGTCAAGATCAAATCCAATCAACCCAAAAATTAATATGCATCATATACCCTAGTATCAGGGATAGGTAGTGGTATGCTTTGGGGGACGGTGATATGTAACGCCCCAATGTCATGAATTTACACTATTTGCTCTAGTTAGGCGTATGAGGGGACGACGATAAGTAACGCCCCCATGCGTCAGGTTTTCAGCAGCCTTTCAGATAAAGATTTTTCAGAAAACAGATTTTCGGAGACAACTTTACAGAAAAGATGATTTCAAAAAAGAATTTTCATAAGAAATTGTTTTACGAGTGTTTTAGAATTTTTAGACCAGATGTAGTTTTCGGAAAAGACTTCCAGATAGAAAGTTAATTCAAATGAGGAAAGAGATTTCAAAAGAGATGATTTTAGATAAATTTGATTTTAGAACCATAGGTCTTTCAAAAGTATTTGAGTTTCTATCTTATTTTAATTATCCACTCACTTAGGGCGTTCAAACGATCTAACCCCCCACTCACAGTTTCTTTATTTTGCAGGTCACCCGAAGGGTGAGCTCGAGATGATGGATACTGATGGCAGTCACTTGGGTGTTTGGTCCACCAGGTCAAGTCAGAGATAGGTTCCAGTCAATTCAAGTAAAGCCCAGTTTCAGATATCCGTATAGTAAAGTTGTATATAAACATTCATGTATAAAGTTATCAAGATAATTGATGTTGGATGTTCTGTTGTCTGTGTATTATTTTACATTTTATGTTATGGTTTTGGGCAATGGTCTCATATATGAGACTATGATTGAGAAAAAAGTATCAAAGTTTTTCATAGTTAGAATTTCAGAGGCTCGGAGGGATAATACGGTCTATTCCCTGCCGGTACCATCTCCCAAATTGGGGATGTTACACTTACTGAGTTAGAGTATATAGACTCTATCTCGAGATTCATGGATTTGAGTCATTCCTCTTTATTAGAATCATCTATTACACTACGATAGGTCAATGGATCATATATACCATCACTGGATGCAACAACTTGTGCCTCTCCATTTCCAAGATAGCGATCAGATTGTCGTATAACCCCCCCACTACGTCTAGGTGGTAGATCATTCTGATAAACTTGTATCTGACGCTCAAATGTTGAAGATGTTATATTTTTGTCAACACTTGACGATGGTATTGTTGGTTTCTATTAAGGTCCCAATATCAATTATAAGCATGAAAACACATGTGAATACAATCAACGGAAGTTGTGGAATACACACATCGATCGGTTGAGCGACGCTTTGACGAACAAAACTTTGTTTTCTTCCCTCTAAGGTGTTCGGCAGTGAGGCAGTGAGATGGTCCTCCATTTTCAGTTTTGGATCATGATATGAAGCTCCAAGCTTCGTCAAACGATTCCCAGCTCGTGGGTGGGTTTCCCTATCACCTTCGTAAGTCTCTTAGAGTGCTAGCTCAAGCCAATTTTGCCACAAAATTGCTCGTTTTCTCCTTGTCTTTCACGGTAAAATAGTGCAGTGAAGAGAAGAAGAAATGCCCAAGTTGGGCGTGAGAGAGAATGCAAGATGAAAGAGAGAAAAGTGTGTTAAAGTTGTGTAATTGTTAATTGATTTTACAATAAATCATAAACACACTTTTTGGCTTTCAAAAGTCAAACCAATAAAGCCAAATCAACTATTACAACAACCACATCAACTATTCACTTTAATAAAGTTACAACTTGTCAAATCACATCACTCAAAGTGACAAGTGATTTGACGCTTGATGTGACTTACGATTTGACGCTTGATATGACTTGCGTGCCGCATTCGAATTCGAAATGCGAATGTGCTCGCAAACACTCTCGAGCTCGGGTTCGTTAATTCCGAATTAACGAATTTTCCGTTGCGTCGTAATTAAATGATTAGGCCTAGCAAAATCACTATTCGCGTCGCTAACGAATTAATTCTAAATTAACTCGTTCGCCCGAATTGAAATCCAATTTCAATTCCGCGTCGAAATCCAATTTCGATTAATATATCGAATATGTTAATTTATCGATTAATTCCAAATTAATCATTCTCTCTCTTAAATGATATTTTATCCTAGATAAAATATCTCTGTAATTAATCCCAAATTAATTTTCTCTCTCATCAAATTAATCCCAGATTAATTAAAGTGCGAGTCATACGTCATCGGTGAATCTTTGGGAAGCGACCCATGAGATCCCCGGATATGTTGGCAGTAAATTCGGTCGTTGGACTATCCGAACACGTAAGTACCTCGTACTACGTTTATACCGATTGACAAGACAAGGTTGGCCTCTAGCAAAGCGCCATGCCTACCCAATTCTCCGGAAATATCCTTACAGGAATAAAGGATCTGTATCAGGCGTAGTATACATAGTATTGCGTATTTCTGTCCAGTATCAAATGATCACGTGCTAGACCTGGGGCTGGAATTGTGTCTGCCATGTACGAAGCACATGTCGGATGTCTGGTGACTAGTCTCTATAATCGGATAAACATGACATTGTCATTTTATCCCGATAGCTGCAGTATTTAAGAGAACCAGTCCCGTATCCTACGTGACCATCATCTCCATATGACTGGAGTGACACTTCCGTCTTGACATCACACCCAACACACTACGATTCTCAATATACCCAATATTGGCGTACACAGAATCGGTTAAAGCCCTGGACTACCTCAACCAAAGTATATTGATTGTCGCAAGTATTAGCGGTGCAAGTCTCAGGTTAAGACCAAATACACCTACCCTGATTTCGGACTTCCATAGACACATAGTCATACTGCCAATGGAATTCCGAGGGGGTCTTATCCAGATCGAAGCTGTTTCCCGTACCATCGGTAAAACACAACCTCCTATTACACTTGCATGAGTATCCTATACCCAAATATATGAGAACTATGATGTTGTGCCCTCACGACGCGCACAAGTGTAATACTAGTCTTTTACGTATTTGTCGATGTCCATACTCGATAATACTCTGACTAGGGATATTTAATGATTTATCCTACGTGGACTAATACTGTCTCATATCATTCTCTGTCCAGGAACAAATCATAAGGACCTCTCATCATTTATACATCTAGATGATCTAATCACAAATGATAAGAGTGCAATCTCATTTGTCACATAGTTAATTTGTACAACAACACCATGATCTGTACAAATAGTGACGCTATGGGTCATAATTGTCCAACAATCTCCCACTTGGCCTATAGCCAGTCACTCGAGTGTCTTACACCTGAACTATGTACGGTTGGCTCAAACTGCTGATGAAAAGGTTTCGTCAGCGGATTTGCATGATTATCATCTGATGCGATTTATTCGATCATCACATCGCCACGATGTATGATCCGAACGAATCAGATGATTATCGAAGTATGTATCTGGATCGTTGATAAGACCATTAATTCTTTAGTCTGTGCTGACGCCTAGCTCAGCTGCTAACAAACTATATCTAATTTAATTAGATTTGTTTATCGACCCAGAAGGCTTCTATTGCCGCCTCAGCTGCAGCAATTAACCCGCATTTGTTGTTTATTCGGTAATAGTATCTTGCTTGGAAGATTTCTAGCTCACTGTACCGTTATTCAAACTTTGTAGTACCGTTTACGACTTATAGTCGTATTTATCGGTTTGGAAACTTGCTACAGTGATCCCAGTCACTTCAAGTTCTCCATCTCCATAGTATAAGACAACATCCTTAGTTCTCTAAGATACTAACGGATGTTCTTAACATCAATCCAATGACTATCACTTGGATTGGCCTGTTTGTGAATTCATATGCTCAAAGGGTATGAGACACCAGGTCACGTACATTTTTCAATGTACGATTTCTCAGAGAGTTTCAACAACTTTAAATCTTTCCAGAAGATCTTTATTCTTGAATAAATGTTGTTTCTCCCAAGAATTCCACGGAGAATTTTCTCGAAAGCCAAGCTTTCGCCGATTATTATTATGGGAATATCATTTCCAAGAAATGACATATATTATCATTATTTTGTAGGATATCGATTGGCAGTGCGCTTCCACTAACCTTCTTATATACACAAGAATCTTTTCATTTTGAATTAAATCATACTCCATTATGATCACATCAAAACGATAATTCCAAGAAACTAATGCTTGCTTCAATCCAAACATGGATTGATTAACCCGCAAACCTCGTTTGCTAGTAATAGTACGACAAAACCGACAGGATGTTATAAACATCCTCCAAAAGGTTTCCTTTTCAAGAAAGCGATTTTGTCGTTCCAGCTGTCATATTTCATACATGAAACACGCAGCTTTAGCAAGCATTATCCGAATGGATTTACCGTGGCAACAGGTAAAAGGTTGAATCGTAATCAACACAATGTTGATAACGATACCTTTCCGCTAAAAGCCTAGCTTTATATGTTGGTATGTTGCCATCCATGTATGTCTTCCTTGAAGACTTATCAAGTACCAATAGGCACAATGCCTTGAGGTACATCAACTAGTATCCAAACTTGTTGATATACATGGAATCCATTTCGGACTCATGACACTTTGTCATAATCAGGGAGTCGATACCTTGTATCACTTCCTCATACGTAGTCAGTTGGTAGACCTCAATAAGATAGACATCTTTATGAGGTGAGATCAGAAACCCATACCCCAGGTTGTTTTCTGACTCTCTCCGACTTACGCGGTTCTTGTGTATTCGAAGATTAATGTTATAGTTTCATCCTTGATGAACTATTTGTGTTCCATTAAGGAATCGGTGCCATGAATAGTATTACTCTGATTTTCATCGAGTTTTACTATCCTCCCACTTACCACTGCATATCGGTATTCCTTTTAGGAAAACAGCATGGTTAGCAACAATCTAATTGTTCTCTCGTGAGATGTATAAGTACAATACTTATGGTATCGCTAGGATAACCTACAATTGGAACTTATCCAATTTGGGTTCTAGTTTGGTATCATCCAAACATATGCCAAGCATACCCAAATTATCAGGAATGTGAAACCCAGTTTCTTTCCCGTTCATATCTAATATGAAATCTGTTTAATAGATTTTAATGGAACCTTATTCTAAATAAGTTCTTGCACTGTTTAAAGCTTATCCGTTGAAGGAAATGGTAGTTCTGAGCGACTCTTGATTAGCCTTATCATGTCTAACATAATTCGGTTAATCTGTTCGGACACACCGTCACTTTGACGTGTTCCTGGAGGAGTCCTCATTTGAAAGAATACTATACTCTTTCAAGTATATAAAAAACTTATTGCTTAAGTATTTTCCATTACGGTCTTACCGTGACGGTATAATACTATAGCTGATCTGTATTTCTTAAAATAGGTATTTGCGGTTAAAACAACGACTTTCGTCCCATTTCCAAATCGCAGATAAATCTCTATTGAAGTCAGTATCCTGTTCAAAACAGATTCTGATCATCAATATATATTTATGTACCACACTAAGTATTTAAAATCCAATTTTAATACAAGTAGTGAACATAATGTTGACAAACATATTTGATGTCAGAGCCTTGCTCGTTTTCAATTCCTTCATGTCTGCTTTGTCCAAACGGCAGTCACGCTTCCGCGATCCCGTTTGCCACTTTAGGCAGACATTTTGGGATATGTTCTTTATATTCCCAGAATACTATAATGATTTTACCTTTGCCCATTTCAACATTCCAGAAGCCTTTGGGCAAGTCATGGCCTTCTAGAATATCAAAGTAAGGTGCGCCTTACGCCACTTGTCTAATTGCAAACTTTGACTTTGTCTCCTTGAGAATAGTCATTAACTCTCCAAGAGTTAAGTATTGCAATTTAGTACTTCTAAAATCTAAGCATAGATTTATGAAGATCCTTTAATTTCATTATCATACTTTAAGGATCTAATCCTTAGTTCTGATTCAGAAATTAAGGAGTCTAATGCGACAAGTTTAATGGATTAAGCACTTAAGTTATCATTACACAATCTTCCAAAGATTATGCTCTACTGTTTGCTTAACTCCAGGCTTAGGCTTAATATATTATTTTATCAAATAAAATAACTTATTATTTTCCAGGACCATCCTGAAATTATTCCCAATTTGAAAATTAAACCATTTAAATACATTTTTCCTTAGGATTATGTATTAAACGTCAATCTTTCAATTTATATCTTGATTCTAATAGTCCAACTATTTAATCAACGATTTAGGTACTATTTATTATAATGATTACTATAGTCCAACTATATAATCAACTATACTTTAATAGATAAAATCAATTATATTGATTACTATAATCCAATTATAAAATCAACTATAAATGAATAGTTTGAATATAGTCAAACTATTTATTAAAACAACATTTAAATATTAGTCCAACTAACATTTAATTTATTACGACGAATTGATATTTGTTTGAGCGCGTATGGCGAGTAATTGAACGAGTATTGCAAATTCAATTCTTGCCTCGCACTATTTTTCGGCGAGCCTCTAACCCTCTGTCGAGTACTCGGGAAACTGCGTTTCCTAGTGGGCTAGGATCCCGTTAAATATCACACAATCTTGACTTTGGCCAACAAATTGTATGATAATTAACTAGGTAGATCTCTAAGATCAATTGGATCCAATCCAATTCCTAGATCCGATAGGGGGACATCCAAGTCCGAAACATATATCTTATATATGCCAATACATCCAATGTATTACCTAACCTTTTTCCTCTGAATCAACTAAGCCTTGGCTTTGGCACAACAAACTTAGTGATCCCAGTCAAGCGCGACCCATTGACCATGGAAAGCTTCATAATCAATGTCGATGGACAAGAAGTGGTCTTGACTTTGGCCAATAAACCACAACTTGGACAAGACACCAATATGGAACAAAGCCTTCGTGATTCAAACACATCCTTGACAGACAAAGGCATTGACTTTGGCCAACAAACCAATGCCATCTCGGATCTTGAGTGAGAATCACTCAATGGAAAGAAAAACGCTTAATATTGCTTGAGGGTTTTTCGCGTGCAAATTGGCAACCAATTTATTATCTTTGTTAAGGTCTCATCATCATACACCCTTAAACATGCATTCTAAACACATAATAAAGCACATATGATAAAATAATAATGATATGCGGATGATACTTTACACATTGATCCTAGATCAAATCTCTCCATTTCTCTCTCCCGCTAGCATAAGTATTTACTTCTACCCGTTACACTACACTTCTAAAGAAACCTCATTTACATTGAGGGGAATAGGTGAGAAGAGAATACACAGAATGATGAGGTAATAAGGCTGGACACGCAGGTCCAATTTAATAAATCGAATTTATTACAACAATTTCTAAAATTATCCCACCCATCTAATATCCATCCGATATACATTATTCATGCATCGCAACCATGTATTCACACAAGCATGTTATAAATTAATCTAATCCAATTAATTAATCTGATAATTAATGATCATCCAATGTTCAAACAACGATTTGATTTTGCTCGAGTCAAACTCATTTTACGAATAAGTACTCAAAGTACCAATTCTCAAATCAAATTAAACTATAAAATTAAATCCAATTCAATTTGTATTTAATACTAATTTGCTATTTAATTCCAAATTAAATACTACACTTTATTAAGAACCTTTTACGACTTAAATTCCAAATTTAATCTTTACGGGTCTCAAAGCCCGATTAATATCCAATATTAGTTTAATTAAAGTCCAATGGACTTTTAATTAATTTCTTAAGGCGTGGACTTTTGGTCAACTCGGGTCAAACCGAATAACCAAAATCCAATCCGGGAGTTACCCCATAAGCCCAGAAATCAATTTAGGCCCAATTAAACTTTAAAGGTCCATTAGTCGCATTTGGGCTTTATGGAAGCGGTTTTGGGCCCAATTGGATCCAATCCATTTGGCCTAAACCTAACATGGTACAACCAAGCCCAATAAGCCCATTAACAACATTACAACCCCAAATCCAATTTTAAGGCCCAATTGAATTAAATTACAAAATCCAATTTCATAATTTAATTACCTAAAGTGTATATCATAATCAATTACCCGATTCAATATTTCCAAAACACCAAATTAGTGTAATTAATCATGTTTATCATCAACTAAACATGTCCAACACATTTCATCAAAAATCAAACCCATTTACACATGCTTCAAGTCTCGGCCAAGGTGGTGATTTCATTAAATGATTATGCCTAGCGAAATCACTATTCGCGTCGCTAACGAATTAATTCTAAATTAACTCGTTCGCCCGAATTGAAATCCAATTTCAATTCCGCGTCAAAATCCAATTTCGATTAATATATCGAATATATTAATTTATCGATTAATTCCAAATTAATTGTTCTCTCTCTTAAATGATATTTTATCCTAGATAAAATATCTCTGTAATTAATCCCAGATTAATTAAAGTGCGAGTCATACGTCATCGGTGAATCTTTGGGAAGCGACCCATGAGATCCCCGGATATATTGGCAGTAAATTCGGTCGTCGGACTATCCGAACACGTAAGTACCTCGTACTACGTTTATATCGATTTACAAGACAAGGTTGGCCTTTAGCAAAGCGTCATACCTACCCAATTCTCCGGAAATATCCTTACAGGAATAAAGGATCTGTATCAGGCGTAGTATACGTAGTATTGCATATTTCTGTCCAGTATCAAATGATCACGTGCTAGGTTCTGGGCTGGAATTGTGTCTGCCCCGTACGAAGCACATGTCGGATGTCTGGTGACTAGTCTCTATAATCGGATAAACCTGACCTTGTCATTTTATCCCGATAGCTGCAGCATTTAAGAGAACCAGTCTCGTATCCTACGTGACCATCATCTCCATATGACTGGAGTGACACTTCTGTCTTGACATCACACCCAACACACTACGATTCTCAATATACCCAATATTGGCGTACACATAACCGGTTAAAGCCCTGGACGACCTCAACCAAAGTATATTGATTGTCGCAAGTATTAGCGGTGCAAGTCTCAGGTTAAGACCAAATACACCTACCCTGATTTTGGACTTCCATAGACACATAGTCATACTACCAATGGAATTCGGAGGGGGTCTTATCCAAAGCGAAGCTGTTTCCCGTACCATCGGTAAAACACAACCTCCTATTACACTTGCATGAGTATCCTATACCCAAATATATGAGAACTATGCTGTTGTGCCGTCACAACGCGCACAATTGTAATACTAGTCTTTTACGTATTTATCGATGTCCAAACTCGATAATACTCTGACTAGGGATCTTTAATGATTTATCCTACGTGGACTGATACTGTCTCATATCATTCTCCGTCCAGGAACAAATCATAAGGACCTCTCATCATTTATACATCTAGGTGATCTAATCACAAATGATAAGAGTGCAATCTCCTTTGTCACATAGTTAATTTGTATAACAACACCATGATCTGTACAAATAGTGACGCTATGGGTCATAATTGTCCAACATGTATGTTGGTCGAACCAGTAGGTAACTCCTCAAGTAACACTTTACTTCGATGTTTGAACTCTCTCATTTAGTCTTCCACAAGAAACGTAGCATTTTTCGATACAAATACTTTTTTATCCTCCGGATTATAAAAGAACTCACCCCTAGTTGTTGGGGTTGGTGCTCAGAGCGCCAATTCCCCGTTGTATTTCCTTGAAAATACTATTGTAAATGTTTTTATTATTAATAAAATGAGAAGTTTCTATAATATAATATATCTTCTTATATGGTAAAGACGTAATAGACCTTAGGATGATTAGTCTTGATACAGTTGCAAAAGCGTAGCAACTGACATTGATTTGTATCATGACATTGTCATGCTGAGACAGTTTCTGGTCAAGGTTTACACTACTTGGTCAGTAAAGTAAACTTGTTGAGACTGGTACATGTCGTAAATTTGGGGTGCAAAATTCCAAGAAAGATAATTTGGTACATGTCGATAATGTCTGAGGAAAAATCTTCCAAGACACCTCAAGCAGTTGAGGAAATGAGACATATCTTATATGCCTCAGCAGTTGGTAGTCTTATGTATGATATGTTATATACGAGATCAGACATCTACTTTATAGTGAGAGTAGTTAGTAGGTTTCACTCTAACCTAGGATTGGATCATTGGGTGGTTGTGAAATATATTCTCAAGTATCTTAAGAGAACGAGAAATTATATGCTTGTATATTCTGGTAAGGATATGATCCTCATGGGATATACTGACTCTGATTTTTAGACAGATGTTGTAACGACCAGAAATTTTGGCTACTGTTAAATTATGTGTTGGTTTCTAAAGTTGACCCAAGATCATTCAAGCATAAAAAACATGTGAATACATTAAAGAGGTATGGAGGAATCATACTTACAATGAGTAGATTATGGAAGTGTTGATAACAAAAAATTTTCCTCCTTGTCCTTGTAGAAGTCACGACCAAGGTCCTAATTTGTTGAAGATGAACAAGCTCCAAGCTTTGAGAGGATTCCAAGCTCTTAGATTAGTTTCCCTATCACCTTTGAATGATTCCTTGTTGGTGCTAGCCTTAGATGATTTGCAACAAATCTTCTTCTTCCTCCTTAAGCCCACGACAATGGAGGAAAATGGGGAGAGTTTTTGCTTCTCAAAACCGAGAGAGAGAGAGAGAGATATGAGTGAATAATTTGATTTCTAAAATCAAAAGAAAGATATACCAAAAGTTTGGTATTAGTCTTTCAATCATTACACAAAAAATGTGTAATACAAGTCACCTTAATTCTTTCACCAAAACCCATCACCAAAAAGCAACTTAAAGTGACAAGTGATGTGATATATGGGCCCCACTTGATTCAAAATCCGAGTGGGCATGTGACACATCCAGGCTCGAGTTCGCTAATTCCAAATTAACGAATTGTCTATTGCGACGTAATTAAATCAAATTTAATTAAATAATAATGCCAAGCAAAATTATTATTCACGTCGCTAGCGAATTAATTCTAAATTAATCCGTTTGCCCGAATTAAAATCTAATTTTAATTCCGCGTCGAAATCTAAGTTTGTTTAATATATCGAATTTATTATTTTATCGATTAATTCCGAATTAATCGTTCTCTCTCTTCAAAAAGTATTTTATACTAATAAAATCTCTCTGTAATTAATCCTAGATTAATTATGCTCAAATCATACGTCATCGGTGAATCTTCGGGAAGCGACCCAAGAGATCCCTTGATATATTGGCAGTAAATCCAGTCGTCAGACTATCCGAACACGTATGTACCTCGTACTACATTTTTATCGATTTACGAGACATGGTTGGCTTCTTAATGGAATATATAATCTATATCAGGCGTAGTATACGTACTATTGCGTATTACGATCCAGTATCTGATGTCACATGCAGGCTTGGGGCTAGAATATTGTCTACCCCGTACGAAGCATATATCGGATTACAAGAAACTATTCTCTTTAATCGGATAATCATGACCTTGTCATATTATCCCGATGGTTGCAACCATTTAGAGTACCAGTTCTGTATCCCTGCGTGATCATCATCTCCATATGACTGAAGTGATACTTCCATTTTGACATCACACCCAATACACTATGATTCTCAATAAACCCAGAAGAGGTGTACACAGAACCTGTTAAAGTCTTGGACGACCAAAACCAAAACGTATTGATTGTCGCAAGTACTAGCGATGTAAGTCTCAGGTTAAGACCAAATACACCTACCCTGATGCGGACTCCCACAGACACATATTTATACTATCAATGGGATTCCGCGGGGTCTATCCAGAGCGAAGATGTTTCCGTACCATCGGTAAACACAACCTCCTATCACACTTGCATAAGTATCCAATACTTAAATATATGAGAACTATGTCGTTACGCTTCCATAACACGCACAAGTGCGATACTAGTCTATTCCGTATTATCGATGTCCAGTCTCGATAATACTACGACTAGGGATATTTAATGATTAAACCTTTATGGATTGATTCTGTCTCATATCTTATAATTCGGAACTAATCATATGGACTTTCATCATTTATATATTCAAGTAATCAAATTACAAAATGATAAAATGCAATTTCATTGCTACATAGTTAATTTGTACTTTTACAAATAGTGACGCTATGGGTCATAATTATCTAACAATCTCCCACTTGGCCTATAGCCAGTCACTCAAGTATCTAATACCTGAACTATGTACATGTCGCTCATACTTTTACTGAGGAATAGCTTTCGTCAGCGGATCTGCAATGTTGTCATCTGATGCGACCTTCTCGATCTTCACATCGCCACGATGTATGATCTCACGAATCAGATGGAAACGTCGAAGAACATGCTTGGATTGTTGATGAGACCGCGATTCCTTAGCCTGCGCTATAACCTCGTTATTGTCACAATACAATGGAACGGGCTCAGCTGCTAACAGAACTACTCCTAATCCAATTACGAATTTACGGATCCAAACTGCCTCTTTTGTTGCTTCAGCTGCCGCAATATTTTCCGCTTCTGTTGTTGAATCGGCAATAGTCTCTTGCTTGGAAGATTTCCAGCTTACTGCTCCGTTATTCAAACAAAATATGTACCAGAATTGTGACTTGCAATCGTCTTTATCGGTTAGGAAACTTACATCGGTATACCCAGTTACCTCAATTTCTCCATCTCCATATATTAAGAAAGCATCCTTAGTTCGTCTAAGATACTTTAGGATATTCTTAACCGCCATCCAGTGACTATCACATAGATCGGCCTGATAGCGACTACACATGCTCAAAGCATACAAGACATCAGGTCGCGTACATATCATGGCATACATGATCGATCCAACTGCCGAGGTGAACGGAATCCGAATCATGTTGTCTCTCTCATCTTGAGTTTTAGGACACATGTCCTTAGATAGAATGACGCCATGTGACACTGGCAACAGTCCCCTCTTGGACTGATCCATGTTGAATCTCTTCAACACTTTGTCAATGTACGTACTCTGGGAGATTGCAAGCAGCTTTCTAGATCTATGCCGGTAGATCTTTATTCCTAGAATAAAGGCTGCTTCTCCCAGATCCTTCATGGAGAATTTTAATGAAAGCCAAGCTTTCACCGATGTTAACATGGGAATGTCATTGCCAATAAGCAATACATCATCAACGTAAAGGACAATGAATGTCAGTGCGCTCCCACTAACCTTCTTATATACACAAGGATCATCCTCATTTTGAACAAAATCGTATTCTCTTATGATCTCATCAAAACGTTGGTTCCAAGAACGCGATGCTTGCTTCAATCCAAAAATGGATCGATTTAACTTACAAACCTTGTTTGCAAGTCTTGGTACGATAAAACCGTCAGGCTGTTGCATATAAACATCCTCCAAAAGGTTTTCATTAAGGAAATCAGTTTTGACGTCCATTTTCCATATCTCGTAATCGAAATATACAGCAATAGCAAGCATTATCCTAATGGATTTAATCATGGAAACAAGTGAAAAAGTTTCATCGTAATCGACACCATGTCGTTGACGATACTCTTTCGCTACAAGCCTAGCTTTGTACGTTTGTATGTTGCCATCCATGTCGGTCTTCCTCTTGAAGACCCATTTGCATCCAATAGGCTTTACGCCTTCTGGTGCATCAACCAGTGTCCAAACTTGGTTGGTATACATGGAATCCATTTTGGAATTCATGGCATCTTGCCATAAACCGAAGTCGATACCTTGTATCGCTTCCTCATACATAGCCGGTTCGTCTTCCTCAATAAGATTAATATCCACATGAGGTGAGATTAGAAACCCATACCTCTCAGGTTATTTTTTGACTCTCTCCGACCTACGCGGTCCTTGTGTATTCGAAGATTGTGGTACAGTCTCATCCCTGATAGACTATTCATGTTATGTTAAGGATTTTGTGCCAGGAACAGTATCACTCCAATTTTCATCGAGTTCTACTTTCCTCCCACTTATCACTGCACTTAGGAATTCATTCTCAAGGAAAACCGCATGTAGAGCAACAAATATTTTGTACTCTAGTGGGTGATAGAAGTATTATCCTTTGGTTTCCCTAGGATATCCCATAAATAGGCATTTATTCGATTTGGGTTCAAGTTTGGTACCTTCCAAACGTTTGACGTATGCCCAGCATCCCCAAATCTTCAGGAATGAGAAACCCGGTTTCTTTCCTGTCCATATTTCATACGGAGTCTGTTGAACAGACTTTGACGGAACCTTATTCAAAATAAGTATTGCATTGTTCAATGCATATCCCCAGAAGGAAATAGGTAGATCTGTGCGACTCATCATAGACCTTACCATGTCTAACAAAGTTCGGTTTCTCCGTTCGGACACACAGTTTAATTGCGGTGTTCCAGGAGGAGTCCACTGTGAAAGAATACCATATTCTTTCAAGTAATCAAGAAACTCATTGCTTAAGTATTCGCCACCACGGTTCGACCGCAATGTCTTAATACTTTTGCCGGTCTATTTTTCTACTTCGTGTCGAAACTCTTTGAATTTCTCAAAAGTTTTCGACTTGTGTCTTATAAGATACACATAACCATAACGTAATGCATCATCCGTAAAGGTTACGAAGTATTCATATCCACCTCTAGCCTGGCTAGACATGGGCCCACAAACATCACTATAAACAAGGGCTAACAGTTCGGTGGCACGTGCACCTTTACCGTTAAAAGGTGATTTAGGAATCTTGCCTAATAAATAAGATTCACAGACGTCATATGAATTTGGATCAAATTCGTCCAAGTACCCACTCTTCGAAAGTGTGGATATGCGAGTCTTGTTAATGTGTCTCAGACGACAATGCCACATATAAGTTTCATCTTTGTTACTTACTTTAAGCCTTTTGTTTGTTACAGAATATGTTTGAGATTGATTCATATTCAAAATATATAGACCATTATTTACATCAGCAGTGCAAATTTCCATATCATTTTTATACATAAAACACCCAGTGTTTCTAAATACAAAAGTATACCCACATTGGGTTAACATAGAAATAGAAATAATATTCCTAGTCAAACTAGGTACATAATAACAGTCTAAAAGTTTAAGTACATGCCCTGAGGGCAGTTCCAAAACAAAAGTGCCAACGGCCAAAACGGTGACCTGTGTCCCATTTCCAACGCGAAGGTCAATCTCTCCTGAGGCCAGTCTCCTGCTAATCTGCAGATCCTGCATATCAGTACATATATGATTTCCACAACCAGAATCAAAAATCCAATTTTTAAAACTAGTTGTAGACATGTTTATTTCTATAACAAACATACATGAAGCTGGTGCATTGCCCGCTTTGATTTCCTTCATGTGTGCCTTGTACTCGCGGCAGTCACGCTTCCAGTGACCCCGCTTCCTGCTCTGCAAGCATACATCTTGGGATTTGTCCTTGGGTTTCCCAGAACCCTTTGATGATTTGGCCTTGCCCTTCTTCTTATGCTTATTCTTCTTAACACCTCGAGTTGCCTTGGGCCAAGCCCTCGGAGTCTGAGATGTTGAAGCATAGTGCGCCTCGCGCTTCTTGCCCTTAAGGAGCCATTTTCTGCCTCACGCAGAGTGGACATCAACTCTCCAAGAGTTTGGTCTTGGTTCAACATGTTGTAGTTCATGATGAACCCACTCCAAATGTTGGGGAGAGACTGTAGGATCAAATCCACTGAAGTCTCAGACTCGAAGACCATGCTCATCTGTCCGAGTTGTTCAATGTCAGCAATCATCTATGAGACATGGTGCTCAACAGACGTACCCTCTGACATGCGAGCGCGAAAGAGCTTCTTCTGCAACTCGTATCTTTACGATATAAGATTAGATCGGTGAAGACCGTGCAACTTCCCCATCATCTCATAAGGATCCAACCCCTTATTTTGACGATGGAATTGCGGAGTCATAGCGGCAAGCATTACCGATTGAGTAGTTGCATTATCATCGCTATGAGTCTTCCAAAGCTCTAGCTCAAGCAACTGATCAGATCGAGGCTTAGGCCCAAGAGGTCGCTCTATAGTGTATAGTAACTTCTCGGATCCCAGAACAATTCTGAGATTCATATCCCAGTCCTGAAAGTTTATGCCATTAAAGACGTTGTCGCCCATGACAATATCCCTAATGCTTAACTTTCCTGTCATCTTAACCGCAATAGTCCAACTATTCGATTAACGATGTATGGGTACAGTCTAACTGTTACAAGAAAAAATTATAATATATTAGTCCAACTAATAAAATAATTGACGAAATAATTTGAAAGCGCGTAAAGCTAAGTATTTGAACGAAATTGCAAATTCAATACTAGCCTCCCACTATTTTTCGGCGAGCCTCTAACCCTCTGTTGAGTACTCGGGAAGCCTAGTTTCCTAGTGGGCTAGGATCCCGTTAAATAACACACAACCTTGACTTTGGCCAACAAGCTGTATGATATTTAACTAGGTAGATCTCTAAGATCAATTGGATCTCATCCAATTCCTAGATCCGGTAGGTGGACCTCCAAGTCTGAAACATATATACAATATATATGCCAATATATCCAATATATTTTCCTAACCTTTTTCCTCTGAATCAACTAAGCATTGGCTTTGGCACAAAAAGCTTAATGATTCCAGTTAAGCGGAACCCATTGACTTTAGAAAGCTTCGTAATCGATGTTGATGGACAAGAAATGATCTTGACTTTGGCCAACAAATCACAACTTGGACAAGACACACGATATGCAACAAAGCCTTCATGATTCAAACACATCCGCGATGGACAAAGGTCTTGACTTTGGCCAACAAACCAGTGCCAATCTTGGATCTTGAGTAAGAATCACTCAATAAAAGGAAAAACGCTTAATATTTGTTGAGGATTTTTCGCGTAAATTGGCAACCAATTTATTATCTTTGTTAGGTCTCAACATACACCCTTAAGCATGCATTCTAAAAGCATAATAAGGCACAAAACTAAATTAATAACGATATACGGATGGATATCTCACAGATTATTCCTTGAACAAATCACTCCATTTCCTCTCCCCGGCTAGCACTATTCTTACTTCTACCCAATTATATAATACAATAAGAGAAACCTCATTAATATTGAGGGAAATTAGGTGAGAAGAGAATTACAAAGAATCAAGAGAGATAAGGCTGGACACACAGGTCCAATTTAATAAATTTTAAATTTACAACAATTTCCAAAATTGTCATTCCCTTCTAATATCCATTTGATATACGTTATTCATTCAACACATCCATGTATTCACACAAAGCATGTTATTCAATCAATCTAAACCAATTAATTAATCTTTGAATTAAGTGATCATCCAATGTTCAAACAACGATTTGATTTTACGCGAGTCCAACTCGTTTTAGAATAAGTACTCAAAGTACGAATTCTTGAATTATATCGAACTACAATTTAAATCTAATTTAATTCGTATTCAATACTAATTCTATATTTAATTCCAAATTAAATAACTACACTTTTAATGTGCCTTTACGACTTAGATTCCAAATCTAATCTTAATGGGTCTCAAAGCCCAATTAACATCCAATGTAGTTTAATTAAAGTCCAATGGGCTTTCAATTAATTTCTGAAGGCATGGACTTTGGTTAATATGGGTCAAACCCAAATACCAAAGCCCAATTAAGGAATCACCCTTATTTTCCAAGAAACCAATTTAGGCCCATAAGGCCCAATTAAACATAAAAGGCTCATTTGTCACATTTGGACTTAATGGAATGATTTAGGCTCAATATGGATCCAATCCAATTGACCTAAACCAACTTGGCCCAACAAAGCTCATTAGGCCCAAATACAACATTTAAAGCCCAATTCTAAATTAAGCCCAACTAATTAAATTTTAAAATTCCAAATTTCATAATTTAACTAATTAAAGTGCTTAGCCATGATTAACCATTTAAATTAACATTTCCAAAATACTAATCTAATCAAATAATCATGCTTTATTTGTCCAACATTATTAAAACAAAAAATCAAATCATTTCATGCTCATCTTGGTCACGGCATTTTGAGGGTTTATTGTCCGATTCCGATTTCAATCCAATTGAGTTTCAAATCAACATTTTCCAAGTCTTCAAACTCATCTAATGATCAAAAGAACAAAAATTACCATGACTATTTAGGGCTACTAGCATTCGGCCAAGCCAACATTTTGGGCAAAAATTGATCCAATTAATTTTTCATGAAATTGATCATAAATAACTCCAAGTTATCCATATACAAGCATGCTCAAACAAACAATTTTGCTCAAATCCAATTTACCTAAATTTTACCCTAATATTTTTCATGCTCAAATTAGGCTCCATCATACCATTGTTGTTTTCTAAAGTTGTCCCAAGATCATTCAAGCATAAAAAAACATGTGAATACATTAAAGAAGTATGGCGGAATCATACTTACAATGAGCGGATTATGGAAGTGTTGATAACAAAAAATTTGTCCTCATTGTCCTTGTAGAAGTCACGGCCAAGGTCTCAATTTGTTGAAGATGAACAAGCTCCAAGCTTTGAGAGGATTCCAAGCTCTTAGATTGGTTTCCCTATCACCTTTGAATGATTCCTTGTTGGTGCTAGCCTTAGATGATTTGCAACAAATCTTCTTCTTCCTCCTTAAGCCCACGGCAATGGAGGAAAATGTGGAGAGTTTTTGCTTCTCAAAACCGAGAGAGAGAGAGAGATATGAGTGAATAATTTGATTTCTAAAATCAAAAGAAAGATATACCAAAAGTTTGGTATTAGTCTTTCAATCATTACACACAAAATGTGTAATACAAGTCACCTTAATTCTTTCACCAAAACCCATCACCAAAAAGCAACTTAAAGTGACAAGTGATGTGACATGTGGGCCCCACTTGATTCAAAATCCGAGTGGGCCCGCGACATATCCCGGGCTCGGGTTCGCTAATTCTGAATTAACGAACTTTCTGTTGCGACGTAATTAAATCAAATTTAATTAAATAATAATGCCAAGCAAAATTACTATTCACGTCGCTAGCAAATTAATTCTAAATTAATCTGTTTGCCCGAATTAAAATCTAATTTTAATTCCGCGTTGAAATCTAATTTCGTTTAATATATCGAATATATTATTTTATCGATTAATTCCGAATTAATCGTTCTATCTCTTCAAAAAGTATTTTATCCTAGATAAAATCTATCCGTAATTAATCCCAGATTAATTATGCTCGAATCATACGTCATCGGTGAATCTTCGTGAAGCAACCCAAGAGATCTCTGGATATGTTGGCAGTAAATCCGGTCATCGAACTATCTGAACACGTATGTTCCTCGTACTACGTTTTTACCAATTTATGAGACATGGTTGGCTTCTAACAAAGCACCACGCCTACCCAATTCTCCAGAAATATTCTTAATGGAATATATAATCTATATCAGGTGTAGTAAACGTAGTATTGCGTACTGCGATCCAGTATCTGATGTCACATGTAAGGCCTGAGGCTGGAATAGTGTCTGCCCCGTACGAAGCATGTATCGGATTACAAGCAACTAGTCTCTTTAATCGGATAATCATGACCTTGTCATATTGTCCCGATGGTTGCAACCATTTAGAGTACCAGTTTTATATCCCTGCGTGATCATCATCTCCATATGACTGAAGTAATACTTCCATCTTGACATCACACCCAATACACTACAATTCTAAAAAAACCCAGAAGAGGCGTACACAGAACCTGTTAAAGTCCTGGATGACCAAAACCAAAGCGTATTTATTGTCGCAAGTACTAGTGATGTAAGTCTCAGGTTAAGACCAAATACACCTACCCTGATGCGGACTCCCATAGACACATAGTCATACTACCAATGGGATTCCACGGGGTCTATCCAGAGCGAAGCGGTTTCCGTACCATCAGTAAACACAACCTCCTATCACACTTGCATAATTATCCAATACTTAAATATATGAGAACTATGTCGTTACGCTTCCATAACACGCACAAGTGCGATACTAGTCTATTCCGCATTATCAATGTCCAGTCTCGATAATACTACGACTAGGGATATTTAATGATTAAATCTTTATGGATTGATACTGTCTCATATCTTATAATCCAGAACTAATCATAGGGACTTTCATCATTTATATATTCAAGTAATCAAATTACAAAATGATAAAATGCAATTTTATTGCTACATAGTTAATTTGTACAAAAACCACAATGTCTTTTACAAATAGTGATGCTATGGGTCATAATTGTCTAACATTATGTTCAAGCACATAAACATTCATGGAACGACTTTGGGAATAATCGGTGAATTCCTCGAATTTCCGATACGAAACTGTATTATGTTCCACTCCAAACAGCCTATGGTATTCGGGCCGTAACTTTCCCATACTAACTCCAATTTTTATGAATTATATATCATCGGAAAGCTGAGATCGAGACCTACAACTTCTGTGTTGAACATTTTTCTAATTCGGACAAGAAATAAGTAAAAAAAAATGCAAGTTAAAATTCTTGATGAATAATGTCGCTGACTTATCTAGAAGAATCTCAAATTTTTTCAACATTTCAACATTTCAACATTTTTCTTCATTAATCCAAATTTCAAACAAGCCCTAGTATAAAATGGGGATTACTATTCATCATTTCACAAAATTAGAAAAGAAAAGAAGAAGAAAAACATGGGAAAAGAAAGAGAAGAAGAAAAGAAGAAGAAGAAGAGAAGAAAAAAGAAGAAGAATAGAAGAAGAAGAAGAAATAGAGAAGAGGGAAAAAGAAACAAAGGATAAAAGAGCTTGGCAACCATTAAAGGCTTAGAGAAGTGATGGAAATCAAAGGAAAAAAGATCATCACATGAACCATAAGTTTCATCAGTGAAGTGAAGAAAGGCTAGCGGGACTCCAAAATAGTGAGTGGACACTTCTATTCGCAAGTTGATTTTATTTATCTATTTAATTATTTATTCTTTATGAATTGAGACTTACTTTTTCAAGCACATAGGGCGTTAGCCATATTTGATTCCAGTTTCATATTAAACGTAGTGTTTTATATAGTTTTGAAATCTATAGCATGACTTTGTATGTTTTCGAGGTATGGGGAAAAAACCGACCTTAGTATGTAACTTGATTCAGATATGGAATTGATGGACATCACATGTGCACATGTAGAGAATTGAGGGGATGACGATACGTAACGCCCCCAGATCCTAGTTCAGGATTAGGGATGATAAATGCCCATAGATCCTAGTTCAGAGCTTGGAGGGTAGCATAGATCTGCACCTCTAGTTCTAGTTCAGTGGTTTGGGGGACGATGATACGTAAAGCCCCAAAGTCATGGATTTGCATTCCTCACTTAGGTGTATGGGGGGACGGCGATACGTACGCCCCCATACGTCAGGTTTTTCAGAGACAGAGATCAGTTTTCAGAAACAGTTTTAGATACATATTTCGGAGTTAGTTTTCTAAAGAAGTATTTTCTAGAAAGAAACGGTTTTCAGAAACAGACGTTTCATAAATAGTTTTCAGAATATATTTTCAGATACAAATTCACAGAACCAGATTTTCAAAAGAAGATTTCAGAAAAAGATTTCAGAGAGAAGTTTTCTAGAAAATAAAAGTTTTCAGATAGATTCGAATTGATTTCTAAAACATGAGTTTCATAAAGTATTTCAATTTTTCATTTTCAAAAACCATCCACTCACTTAGATTGTTCAAACAATCTTTCCCCCACTCCCAGTGTTTTATTTTGCAGGATCATAGAGAACGAGCTCGGGAGGATGGATACTGATGGCAGTCACTAGAGGGTCTGAGTCCACTAGAGTATGTATAGAGTTTCAGTATTGTTAATGTCAAAGTAAAAGTTGTATGTCATGCACTGTATTGAATAAGTTATTGAAATGTGTTAATGTATTCATTTTCAAAGTTGTGATGTGTGGTACTATTGAGTACATTATATGAGTATTCGAGATGCATTTCATGTTGTCGAGTCGGGACAATGGTCCATATGCATGAGAAAGTCATTTGAGATTAGTTCAGTTAAGATGGTTACAAATAGATAGTCAGAGGCTCAGGGGGATAATACAGTTTATTCTATGCCGGTAGCATCTCCCGGATTGGGGATCTTCAGATGTCGATTCTAGGAAATCAACATATGGATCAATATTCATCCTATGTTGTGGGGCAATTGTATGGAGGAGCATAAAACAATCTTGTATAGCTTACTCGACCATGGAGGCAGAATATGTAGCAGCTTGCGAAGAAGCTAAGGAACTAATATGGCTCCGAAATTTCTTGGGAGATTTGGAAGTTGTTCCAGAGATGGATAAACCACTCACACTTTATTGCAATAATAGTGGTGCAGTGGTGAATTCCAATGAACCAAAAAGGCACAAGAGGGGAAAGCATATAGAGAGAAAATATCATCTCATTAGGGAGATAATGCATAAAAGAGACGTTTATGTCACGCAGATAGCATCCATATAGAACCCAGCTGTTCCGTTTACAAAGGTCAGGCCTCCATATATTCGTTGGGTGGGACTCATGCTCATGATATCATGTGTGTATCAAGATAGGATCTGTCAGTCCTATGTACAAGACATATGTATTCATTATATGATTAACAGTCTGTTAAATCCATGGTCGTGGTATACTTCGGAAGTAAGATCCGAGTGTTATTTAGAAGATTGCTAATAGATACATCGACTGATTATACATATAGAGATTTGATGTTTATATTTATATCTCTAGGATAATCCGGATACCTGTGACAGAGGGATTATACGTATGTAATGACCTTGACCTCTATGATTCAATGAGTTTATCAGTGGTCGTCATAATTTACGGGTGGGTGCATTATAGACACGAAATTGGATTTCGTGATGGATATGGCTGAATCTAGAGAGTCTCACTAATGAAATCTACTCGTAGAGCACTAGGGCAATTTTTATGAATAATAGAGATTATTTATAAATCGTTTAACCGTTAAATGAAAAATACATGCAAATGGACCTAATGGTCATTTCATAATTAATGTGTATTTGTATTTAATATTTGATATTATTAAATACACATTAATAAACTGTCAAATTATGATATTTGACATATATCATTAATATATGTATTTTAATTATTTAATGTAAATATAATACATATATTTAAGATATTTGTATTCAATTATTTAAATGTTAAATGATTAAAGTAATTATTTTATAAATATCTCTTATATGATTAATGGTTAGGAAATGGCACCATTAGATTGGTAACACTTGTTAAATTACTTTATGGTAAAGGTTATCATTTAGAAGAAGTAACTAATCAAATGAAATTGAAATGAAATTAACAAAAATATTGTATTTATTTGTCTCACATTCACGTCCAATTGAGGAAAATATATAAGGATTTTCTGTTTCATTTTCTTTTAACCAACAAAAGTTACCAAATATTTACTAAATAAAGTTTGAGAGAAAGTTGAAGAACAAAAGAGAAAAGCTTGGGAAAAATTTAATTTTGTTAGTATTTTCTTATTTTCTTCAACTTGAAAATTGTTTCCATGTTTCTAAGCTTCAATATTTGTTGCTTACAATTTTCTCTACTCTTTACTTATGTAAATTAATTGATTGGAAACTTGTTGGAAAGATGTTTCATGTGCGTATGGACAAAGTATGCTTATAATTTGTTATTAAGCATTCTTTTGATTAATTAGTAATCAAGTTGCCATTCTAGAGTTTTAAGGCCACACATTTATTACCTAGAATTGTTCTTGAGTTGTTTCTTGATGGTGAGACTTGTTTGGTGTGGTAAAGATTGGATTAAAGTATTGAATTTGTTTAATTTGGTGTATTTTGTCAATTTGAAGAAATTATAAAATTAAGGTTCACAACTCTTTCCAAATTTGGGGCTTTTCATATATGTGGTGTATTATGATGTATATATGATGTATATTTGAGATTGATTGGATTTGATATTGACTTGTTTTGAACAAGAAATGACTAAAATGAAAAACTTAGAAAATTCTGGGGCTTCTCGGCAATTTGACAAAATTTGAATTTTGTGTTGTAATTTATATTTCCATGTATTAGACATGTATAAATAATTTTGGGATTGATTTGGAATCACTTAAATATGTATTTGACAATTTGAGGACCAAAATAATCAAAATGCAAAGTTATGGGGTTAATTCGGCAATTATAAGAAATTTGATTTCTTGGTTTAGAATTTTCAGATTTTATGTATTGAGTAATTAAAATAAATAAGTTTATTTTAATTGCCCAAGAAAAATAATTATCGGAAATTGATTTGGAGTTAAAATACGCGAAAACGGTGAAAAAATGCATTACCGGGTAACAGGTGCCCAAACAGTGAACTGGTCACTATTCGGGCATCCCACGAACTTTCCAAATTTTTTTGAGGCTGACCTGGTCAGTCCCCATGTGCATTGGTCTGTCGGTTCGGCCAGAAACGCATTTTATGCTATTTTGCGGAAAAACGTTTTCGCAAGAGTTTCGCGGTGTTTCTATATTATTTATGTCGTTATTTGATATCAAATAAATATGTTTAGGTGAAATATGAATGAATTATTAATATTGGATATTGAATAATTTATTCGTAAGTTTAAAAATTTTAAACTACGATTTCGCCTAAACCGCGCTCCTTCCGCTGCGCCACCCTGATAAAAACCCCAACAGATGGAACCTCAATGTCGTTTAGGGTATATGTTGGTTTTAATTCACCTTCTATTATTAGATATTTGGAACCTTTAATGAGTGATCTTTCTATCGCACATTTCGCGGATTGTCATTTTGATGAGACAATTTTTCCACCATTAGGGGAAAAGAAAGTGCCTCCAGAAGCAAGACATGAACTTTCTTGGAAAGTTCCTACTATGTCTCATTTAGATCCTCGCACCAGCTGTAGACACTGTATTTTTGCATAAAGCCCAATGATGAGCCTCGTATGGAGGCACTACCCGATAAGTTATGGAAGTCACGGGAAACAGACGTCGGAAGGGAAAATTCAAAAATTAATACTTTATCAAATTTAACTCATTTGTTTAGCCTCGGGTTCGCTTAGTTAATCTCTATTTTAAATATTAGCCTCGGTCCAAAACCCCTGCAACCCATAAAAGCCCATATACTCATACATACCCATCCAAAACCCATGCAACCCTTCCCAACTAAAATCACACGACAATAACCAGAAAAGAGAAACCCTAAAGACCCTCAGTCCTTCCTTCATCCCTCTCACACCATGTCTCTCTCTCAAACCTAAAACACAAAAAAATAAACCTTAAATTCACGTCTCTCTCTCTCGACCCTTAACCACACTCGGCAATCACATACCACAAACACATGCAGCCCAACACCTCACCCTGCCTTTACCGAAGCCATTAATAATCACGTACACGCCATTCACGCACTCACACGTCCAACATATCACCCTCTCACTTCACCGAAACATCCACAAATACAAGCCATTCAACCGACCGAATACAATGCAAACAAACCATAAACCTAAGCCCTTCACCGACTACCCACAAACAACAAAATAACCCTTCAACCGACAACCAAATTAGCCTCAAATAGACAGTCCTCCAAACCATAAACAATAGCGATCCCGACAGCCCCATAACCTAACAACCAGCCCGGAAAAACAGTCTCAAAAATCACCCAAAACACCCCTGAAAATAGTCCACAAATCAGCCATCGAACCCCCTAAAACAGTCCCCAAACCAATCCAGAAAAATAGTCCAAAACAGTGAAGGAAACCGCGAAAAACAGCAGCCAAGAACAGAGAAAACAGCAGCCCAAAATAGCAAAATAGTGAACAAAAGTGTTGAACCAGTGAACCAGAAAAATAATGAAGTATTAACCCTTTCGGCGACGTCTCAACACACTTTCGAGAAGCAATTTAAAAGGTAAGACCTGAGGGCCCTCTCTTTAATATTTGTTTTGTTATCCCGGACATGGCATGCTTGGTTGGACGTGGAATACGTCCAACCGGGCATGCGAGATCCCACACTAACGGCCAAGTCCCTTGGTCACATTTGATTTCTTTAATATTTTTGTTATTTATTTTTTTATGTTCATTTACTGTCTGTGTTTATTATTCCGCTATTTACTTTCCATTCGTTATTCTGTTAGTTATTTATTCATCGTTATTTGTTAGTGCGCATGGCTATTGACATTGGATTAAAGGTCACCATATTTGTGGGAAATGCCTGAAGGCGGCCTTTACCATGATATTTTGCTTCGTCGAACGACGCATGCTTTGTTAGACGTGAAATACATCCAATCGGGCATACGAGGTCCTATATAGTTATTCACTTTTCTTTGTTGTTCCTTTATTTATTTATTTATCGTTATTTGTTAGTGCGCATGGCTACTTATATTGGATTAAAGGTCACCCCATTTGCGGGAAATACCTGAATGCAGCCTTTACCATGATATTTTGTTGCGACGGACGCGACATGTTTGGTTGGACGTGAAATACGTCTAGCCGGGCATGTGAGGCCCCATATAGATGTCGGCCAAGTCTCTTGGCCGCATCTTCTTTCTCTTATTCTGTTATTTACTTTTCTTTTATTATTCCTTTATTTATTTATTTATCGTTATTTGTTAGTGCGCATGGCTACTTACATTGGATTAAAGGTCACTCTATTTGCGAGAAATGCCTGAAGGTAGCTTTTACCATGATATTTTACTGTGCCGGACGCGGCATGCTTGGTTGGATGTGAAATAATTTCAGCCGGGCATACGAGGTCCTATATAGATGTCGGCCAAGTCTCTTGGTCGCATCTCCTTTCTTTTATTCTGCCATTATTCTTATTTTGTCTCTTTAGTTATTTCTTTTACATTATGCACTTAATTATCTGCCACTATTAGTAACGTTTCGATTTTCATTATAATTTACATTGCCATACTTCTCTGATTAACATGGTTTTAGAATTATGCATTTGCTTTCATTTTCATTTATGTTTATGGGTGTGCAAACTTATATGTTATTTGAATTATCTTGCATGTGCTGCATAAGACTTTGTTATATTATTGCATAAACCCGTTCATTATGACTGGCATAAGTAAGAGACCATTCCGAACCCAACGGTTTGAGGTCTTCCCTTGCGAGGGGTGAGTGCGGCCTTAAATCATTTCCTAGTTCACACTGGGTGGTGACTCCTTTATTCTCTGGTTTAGTCCCCCGCGGGATACTCCGTACTCCCGACGGGCCGCGAGCCTGGACAGCGTCGCCCCATCTCTGTGCCCTGTGTCCACACCAGCCAATGTGAAAATGAAGTGCGAAGGATAATCCATTTGCAGTAAATTGCAAATCAATTGCAAGATGCATTCACAGATGCTACAAAAGTAACCAAGTCACATATATCAGTTGCTAATACACCAGTTCGGGTGATTATTCATGTTGAACAATCTAGTGTAATGGCAACTAATGAATCATCTATTGCACTTCAGAAACGTGGTAGACCACGTGGTTTTAAAGATATTATTCCCCGAAAGAGGAAAATTAGAGATCCTGATCTTATTGAAAATAATGCTCGAGCAATGACTATACCCACATCTTCTGAATCACCAGTTCCAGAATAACTGACAATCCCTGAAGAGAGACTAGCCCCTAAAGAGGCTCAAAAATCCAAAAATAATGAAAAGTCTACAAACTATACTTATATAAGAGAATTATGGGATTGAAATGAAATAATCATCGACAATGTGTTTGCATATACAGTAGCTACTGAAATTACAAATGATTTTGAACATCAAACTGTCGATGAATGTAGACTATGACACGACTGGACTAAATGGAAATAAGCAATTCAGGTAGAATTGACTTCTTTAGCCAAATGTGAAGTATTTGGACTCGTAGTCCAAACACCTGAAGATGTCAATGTTGGACAATTATGACCATAGCATCACTATTTTGTAAAGAACATGGCGTTCTTGTACAAAATTAACTATGTGACAAAGGAAATTTCTCTTTTATCATTTGTAATTGGATTACCCGAATATATAAATGATAAAAGTCCATATGATTAGTACCAGATTAATAAGATATGAGACAATATTAATCCATAAAGGTTTAATCATTAAATATCCCTAGTCATAGTATTATCGAGACTGGACATCGATAATGCGGAATAGGCTAGTATTACACTTGTGCGCGTTATGGAAGCTTAACGGCATAGTTCTCATATATTTGGGTATTGGATACTCATGTAAGTGTAATAGGAGGTTATGTTTACCGATGGTACGGAAACAGCTTCGCTCTGGATAGACCCATCGAAATTTCATTGGTAGTATGACTATGTGTCTATAGGAATCCGAATCAGGGTATGTGTATATAGTCTTAACCTGAGACTTGCATCGCTAATACTTGCGACAATCAGTATACTTTAGTTTTGGTCATTCGGGGCTTTAACAGGTTCTGTGTACGCCTCTTCTAGGTTTACTGAGAATCATAGTGTTGGACAATTATGACCCATAGCGTCACTATTTGTACAGATCATGGTGTTGTTGTACAAATTAACTATGTGACAAAGGAGATTGCACTCTTATCATTTGTGATTAGATCACCTAGATGTATAAATGATAGGAGGTCCCTGTGATTTGTTCCTGGACAGAGAATAATATGAGACAGTATCAGTCCACGAAGGATAAATCATTAAATATCCCTAGTCGGAGTATTATCAAGATTGGACATCGATAAATACGTAAAAGACTAGTATTGCACTTGTGCGCGTTGTGAGGGCACAACAACATAGTTCTTATATATTTGGGTATATGATACTCATACAAGTGTAATAGGAGGTTGTGTTTCACCGATGGTACGGGAAACAGCTTCGCTCTGGATAGACCCCCTCGGAATTCCATTGGTAGTATGACTATGTGTCTATGGAAGTCCGAAGTCAGGGTAGGTGTATTTGGTCTTAACCTGAGACTTGCACCGCTAATACTTGCGACAATCAATATACTTTGGTGTACGCCTATGTTGGGTATATTGAGAATCGTAGTGTGTTGGGTGTGATGTCAAGACGGAAGTATCACTCCAGTCATATGGAGATGATGGTCACGTAGGATACGGTACTAGTACTCTTAAGTATTACAGTCATCGGGATAAAATGACAAGGTCATGTTTATCTGATTATAGAGACTAGTTACCAGACATCCGACATGTGCTTCGTACGGGGCAGACACAATTCCAGCCCCAGGCCTAGCACGTGATCATCCGATACTGGACAGAAATACGCATTACTACGTATACAACGTCTGATATAGATCCTTTATTCCTGTAAGGATATTTCTGGAGAATTGGGTAGGCATGGCGCTTTGCTAGAAGCCAACCATGTCTTGTAAATCGGTATAAACGTAGTACGAGGTACTTATGTGTTCGGATAGTCCGACGACTGAATTTACTGCCAACATATCCGGGGATCTCATGGGTCGCTTCCCAAAGATTCACCGATGACGTATGACTCGCACACTAAATTAATCTAGGATTAATTAGTTGAGAGAGAAAATTAATTGGGATTAATTGCGGAGATATTTTATCTGGGATAAAATATCAATTAAAGAGAGATAACGATTAATTTGGAATTAATCGATAAATTAATATATTAGATATATTAAACGAAATTGGATTTCGACGCGGAATTAAAATTAGATTTTAATTCTGGCGAACGAATTAATTTAGAATTAATTCGTTAGCGACGTGAATAGTGATTTCACTAGGCGTAATCATTTAATTACGACGCAAAGGAAAATTTGTTAATTTGGAATTAGCGTCACATAATTCGTCAATCAAGTGATGGATGTCTTTCACTTTGAGTGATTGACGCAAGTCACTATTCATAATTGATGGAAGTGTTGTGAGTGGTTGGTGCCATTAAGGCTTGACTTTTTGAAAGCCAAATTCATTCCAAATGAATTTGAAATTCACTTTGGAGTATTTAATACACAAATTTGGAACCAACAAACACAATTCTCTCTTTTCTCTCATCTCTCTCTCTCTCGCCCAAGAGGGCAAAATTGTTCACTGGTTTCTGTCAAAAGCCGTGAGCAAGGGAAGCAAGTGTGATGGTTTTGCGGAAAAATCATCGAGAGCTAGCACTCCGATAGACATGCGAAGGTGATAGGGAAGTCCACCCATGAGCCGGGAATCATTTGACGAAGCTTGGAGCTTGACGAAGATGATCCAAAGCCGAAATCTTTGAGATGGAAAACAACCACTGCCATGAGCTGTGACAGTGAGCAGAAAGTTGATTTTGTTCGTCAAAGCGTCGCTCAACCGATCGATGTGAGTATTCCGCAACTTCGTTGATTTGTATTCGCACATATTTCATGCTTGTTTATGATCTTGGGACCTTAATAGAAACCAACAATGGCATCAAGAGCAAGGTTAAAGCATGAAATTGACTTAGGGCTTAAAATTTGGGTAAAATGTGTTTGAGCATGTTTTAATTAAATTGGATGTTTGAGTATGCTTAAAACATGTTTTATTGAGGATTGATTAGATCAATTTGAAGAAATTATGTTTGGAACAAATTTCCCCAATTTTTTGGTGTTGGCCGAAAGTTATGCCCTATTTTGATGTCTTGGAATTTTGATTTTAATTCATTGGATGTGTTGGAATCAATTGGAATGTTGATTTAATGTTGGATTGGATTTGAAATTGAACATAAAATCCTCCTAATTGCCGAGACTTCAAATGCATGTATTGGGTTTGATTTTAATTAAATTGTATTGGACATGATTGAATATTAATGAGCATGATTAATTGTGTATATTGATGTTTTAGAAATGTTAATTTGGGTAATTAATCATTTTATACACTTTGGTAATTAAATTGAGAATTTGGAATTTTATGATTTAATTATTTTGGGCCTATTTTATGAAATTTGGCTTAAGTGTTGTAATTGGGCTTGTTGGGCTTTGTTGTACAAAGTTGGGTTTATGTTAAATTGGTTGGATCCAATTGGGCCCAAAACCGCATCCATAAAGCCCAAATGCGACTTAATGGACCTTTAAAGTTTAATTGGGCCTAATGGGCCAAAATTAATTTCTGGGCTTATGGGGTAACTCCCGGATTGGATTTTGGTTATTCGGTTTGACCCGAGTTGACCAAAAGTCCACGCCTTAAGAAATTAATTAAAATCCCATTGGACTTTAATTAAATTGACGTTGGACGTTAATCGGGCTTTGAGACCCGTAACGATTAAATTTGGAATTTAAGTCGTAAAAGGTTTATTATTTAAGTGTAATGTTTAATGTGGAATTAAATAGTGAATTAGAATTAAATACATATTAAATTGGATTTAATGTTGTAGTTTAATTTAATTCGAGAATTCGTACTTTGAGTACTTATTCGCAAAACGAGTTTACTCGCACAAAATCAAATCGTTGTTTGAACATTGGATGATCATTAATTATCAGATTAATTAATTTGATTAGATTGATTGATAACATGCTTGTGTGAATACGTGGTTGTGATGCATGAATAATGTATATCGGATGGATATTAGATGGGTGGGACAATTTTAGAAATTGTTGTAATAAATTTGATTTATTAATTGGACTTGCGTGTCCAGCCTTATTACCTACATATTCTTTGTATTCTCTTCTCACCTATTCCCCTCAATGTAAATGAGGTTTCTTTAGAAGTGTAGTGTAACGGGTAGAAGTAATACATGTGCTAGCGGGAGAGAGAAATGGAGAGATTTGATCTAGGATCAATGTGTAAAGTATCAATCCGCATATCATTATTATTTTATCATATGCGCTTTATTATGTGTTTAGAATGCATGTTTAAGGGTGTATGATGATGAGACCTTAACAAAGATAATAAATTGGTTGCCAATTAGCACGCGAAAAACCCTCGCAAAATATTAAGCGTTTTTCCTTCCATTGAGTGATTCTTACTCAAGATCCGAGACTGGCATTGGCTTGTTGGCCAAAGTCAAGGCTTTTTTCCGTCGAGGATGTGTTTGAATCACGAAGGCTTTGTTCCATATTGGTGTCTTGTCCAAGTTGTAGTTTGTTGGCTAAAGTCAAGACCACTTCTGGTCCATCGACATTGATTATGAAGCTTTTCATGGTCAATGGGTCGCGCTTAATTGGGATCACTAAGTTTGTTGTGCCAAAGCCAATGCTTAGTTGATTCAGAGGAAAAAGGTTAGGTAATACATTGGATGTATTGGCATATATAAGATATATGTTTCGGAATTGGATGTCCCCCTACCAGATTTAGGAATTGGATTGGATCCAATAGATCTTAGAGATCTACCTAGTTAATTATCATACAATTTGTTGGGCAAAGTCAAGATTGTGTGATATTTAACGGGATCCTAGCCCACTAGGAAACACGGTTTCCCGAGTACTCGACAGAGGGTTAGAGGCTCGCCGAAAAATGGTGGGAGGCAAGAATTAAATTTGCAATATTCGTTTAATAACTTGCCATACGCGCTCATTCAAATAACATTCGTCAAATATATTAAATGTTAGTTGGACTAATATTTAAATCGCTGTTTTAATAAATAGTTGGACTATATTCAAACAATTCATTAATTGTTGATTTTATAATTGGATTATAGTAATCAATATAATTGATTTTAATCTATTAAATTATAGTTGATTAAATAGTTGGACTATTGTAATCATTATAATAAATAGTACCTAAATCGTTGATTGAATAGTTGGACTATTAGAATCAAGATAAAATTGAAAGATTGAACATCTAAAACATAATCCTGGGGAAAATGTATTTAAATGGTTTAATTTTCAAATTGGAATAAAGTTTCAGGATGGTCCTGGAAAATAATAAGTTACTTTATTTGATAAAATAACATATTATGCCTAAGCCTGGAGTTAAGCAAATAGTAGAGCATAATCTTTGGAAGATTTATGTGATGATAATTTTAGTGCTTAATCCATTAAGCTTGTCGCAGTAGACTCCTTAATTTCTGAATCAGAACTAAGGATTAGATCCTTAAGGTATGATAATGAAATTAAAGGATCTTCAAAGAATCTATCCTTAGAATCTTAGAAGTACTAATATTGCAATAGTAAACTCTTGGAGAGTTAATGACTATTCTCTAGGATATAAAGTCAAAGTTTGCAATTAGGCAAGTAGCGCAAGGCGCACATTATTTCGATATTCTTGAAGGCAAAGGCTTGGCCAAAGGCTTCTGGAGTGTTGAAAAGGGCAAAGGCAAAATCATTATAATCTTCTGGGAAGATAAAGGACATATCCCAAAATGTCTGCCTAAATTGTGGCAATCGGGATCGCGGAAGCATGACTGCCGTTTGGACAAAGCAGACATGAAGGAATTGAAGACGAGCAAGGCTCCGGCTTCAAATATGTTTGTCAAGATTATGTTCACTACTAGTATTGAAATAGGATTTTAAATACTTAGTGTGGTACATTAATATATATACTGATGTTCAGAATCTGCTATGAGCAGGATATTGACTTCAGTTGAGATTAATCTGCGAATTGGAAACGGGACGAAAGTCGCTGTTTCAACCGTAGATACCCAAGTTTAGGAACTACCTTCGGATGTGTACCTAAATTTGGAAACTGTTATAATGTAACTAGTTTGACTAGAAACATTATCTCTATATCAGTGTTTAACCCGCTGCGGGTGAACCTTTATATTCTAGAACACTAAAGTGTTTTATTTTATAAAGATGCTATTGAGATAAACACATTAGATGTGAATAACAGAATTTATATTGTGAATATAAATAAAATCTCAAATATATAACATGACAAACAAATAGCTCAAACTGATTTGATCAGATGAAACTTTTGTGGCATTGTTGTCTAGGACACAATCAAACAAGACTCGTATATCCACACTTTTGAAGAGTGGGTACTCGGACTAATTTGATTCCATTCAAATAAAGTCTACGAATCTAGTTTATTGGGCAATGTGCCTAAAACACTATTTACTTGGTAAAAGTGAAAATGTCACCAATCTGTTAGCCCTAGTTCATAGTGAAGCAAGTGGGCCCATGTCTAGCCAGGCTAGATGTGGATATGAATATTTCGTAACCTTTACGGATGTGGCATCGAGTTATGGTTATGTGTTTCTTTTGAAGAACACAAATCGGAAACTTTTAAAGTTTCGACACGAAATAGACAAACAGATCGGCTAAAGTATTAAACCGTCACGGTAAGACCATAATGGAAAATACTTAAGCAATAAGTTTCTAATATACTTGAAAGAGTATAATATTCTTTCAAAGAGGACTCCTCCTGGAACACGTCAATTTGACGGTGTGTCCAAACTGAGTAACCAAATTTTGTTGGACATGATAAGGTTAATCATGAGTCGCTCTGAGCTACCATTTCCTTCAACGGATAAGCTTTAACAGTGCAAGAACTTATTTAGAATAAGGTTCCATAAAATCTGTTTGACAGATATCATATTAGATATGAACGGGAAAGAAACCGGGTTTCTCATTCTTGATAATTTGGGTATGCTAGGCATGTGTTTGGATGATACCAAACTAGAACCCAAATTGGATAAGTGTCAATTGTAGGTTATCCTAGGGATACCATAAGTATTGTACTTATACAACTCACAAGAAAACAATTAGATTGTTGCTCACCATCCGGTTTTCCTAAGAGGAATACCTATATGCAGTGGTAAGTGGGAGGATAGTAAAACTCGAAGAAAATCGGAGTAATACTGTTCAAGGCACCGATCCTTAATGGAACACAAAATAGTTCATCAAGGATGAGACTATTCCAATAATCTTCGAATACACAAGAACCACGTAAGTCAGAGAGAGTCAGAAAATAACCTGGGGTATGGGTTTCTGATCTCACCTCATAAAGATGTCTATCTTATTGAGGTCTACCAACTGACTACGTATGAGGAAGTGATACAAGGTATCGACTCCCTATTATGACAAAGTGTCATGAATCCAAAATGGATTCCATGTATATCAACTTAGTTTGGACACTAGTTGATGTACCGCAAGGCATTGTGCCTATTGGTACTTTATAAGTCTTCTAGGAAGACATACATGGAAGGCAACATACCATCGTACTAAGCTAGGCTTGTAGTGGAAAGGTATCGTTATCAACATTGTGTTGATTACGATTCAACCTTTTACCTATTGCCACGGTAAATCCATTTGGATAATGCTTGCTAAAGCTGCGTGTTTCATTTATGAAATATGTCAGCTTAACGGGAAAATCGCTTTCCTTAAACGAAAACTTTTCGGAGGATGTTTACAACATCCTATCGGTTTTGTCGTACCATAACAAGCAAACAAGGTTTGCAGGTTATTCGATCCATGTTTGGATTGAAGCAAGCATTAGATTCTTGGAATTATTATTTTGATGTAATCATAATGCTTTATGATTTAATTCAAAACGAAATGATTCTTGTGTATATAAGAGGGTTAGTAGGAGCGCACTGACAATAAATGTCCTATATAATAATGATAATATGTCATTTCTTGGAAATGATATTCCCATAAAAACAACCGGTTAAAGCTTGGCTTTCATAAATACTCTCCGAGAACTCGTACATTGAAAAATGTACGTGACCTGGTGTCTCATACGCTTTGAGCATATGGATTCACAAACATGCCAATCCGAGTGATAGTCACTGGATTGATGTTAAGAACATCCGTTAGTATCTTAGAGAACTAAGGATGCTGTCTTAATCTGTGGAGAATGAGAACTTGAAGTGACTGGGATCACTGTAGCAAGTTTCCTAACCAATAAGACGACTAAAGTCGCAAACGGTACTACAAAGTTTGAATAACGGAACAGTGAGCTGGAAATCTTCCAAGCAAGATACTGTTACCGTATAAACAATAAATGTGGGTTATTGCTGCAGCTGAGGTAGCAATAGAAGCCTTCTGGGTCGATACAAAATCTAATTAGATTAGATATAATTCTGTTAGCAACTGAGCTAGGTGTCAGCACAGGCTAAAGAATTAATGGTCTCATCAACGATCCAGATACATACTTTGATATTCATCTGATTCGTTCGGATCATACATCGTGGTGATGTGATGATCGAATAAATCGCATCAGATGATAATCATGCAAATCCACTGACGAAAGCCTTTTCTCAGCAGTTTGAGCCAACCGTACATAGTTCGGGTGTAAGACACTCGAATGATTGGCTATAGGCCAAGTGACAGATTGTTGGACAATTATGACCCATAACATCACTATTTGTACAGATCATGGTGTTGTTGTACAAATTAACTATGTGATAAAGGAGATTGCACTCTTATCATTTGGGATTAGATCATCTAGATGTATAAATGATAGGAGGTCCCTGTGATTTGTTCCTGGACTGAGAATGATATGAGACAGTATCATTCCACGAAGGATAAATCATTAAATACCTAGTCAGAGTATTATCGAGATTGGACATCGATAAATACGTAAAAGACTAGTATTGCACTTGTGCGCGTTGTGAGGGCACAACGACATAGTTCTCATATATTGGGTATAGGATACTCATGCAAGTGTAATATGAGGTTGTGTTTCACCGATGGTACGGGAAACAGCTTCGCTCTGGATAGACCCCCTCGGAATTCCATTGGTAGTATGACTATGTGTCAATGGAAGTCCGAAATCAGGTAGATGTATTTGGTCTTAACCTGAGACTTGCACCGCTAATATTTGCGACAATCAATATACTTTGGTTGCGGTCGTCCAGGGCTTTAACAGTTCTGTGTATGCCTATGCTGGGTATATTGATAATCGTAGTGTGTTGGGTGTGATGTCAAGACATAAGTATCACTCCAGTCATATGGAGATGATGGTCATGTAGGATACGGTACTAGTACTCTTAAGTACTGCAGTAATCGGGATAAAATGACAAGGTCAAGTTTATCCGATTATAGAGACTAGTTACCAGACATCCGACATGTGCTTCGTACGAGGCAGACACAATTTCAGCCCCAAGCCTAGCACGTGATCATCCAATACTGGACAGAAATACGCAATACTACGTATACTACGCTTGATATAGATCCTTTATTCCTGTAAGGATATTTCTGGAGAATTGGGTAGGCATGGCGCTTTACTAGAAGCCAACCTTGTCTTGTAAATCGGTTTAAACGTAGTACGAGGTACTTACGTGTTCGGATAGTCCGACGACCGAATTTACTGCCAATATATCCGGGGATCTCATGGGTCGCTTCCCAAAGATTCACCGATGATGTATGACTCGCACACTAAATTAATCTGGGATTAATTAGTTGAGAGAGAAAATTAATATGGGATTAATTACGGAGATATTTTATCTAAGATAAAATATCAATTAAAGAGAGATAACGATTAATTTGGAATTAATCGATAAATTAATATATTCGATATATTAAACGAAATTTGATTTCGACGCGGAATTAAATTTAGATTTTAATTCGGGCGAACGAATTAATTTAGAATTAATTCGTTAGCGACGTGAATAGTGATTTCGCTAGGCGTAATCATTTAATTACGACGCAAAGGAAAATTCGTTAATTTGGAATTAGCGAACTCGAGCCCGAGATTATATGCGAGCGCATTCGTATTTCGAATTCGAGTGCGGCACGCAAGTCAAATCTAACGTCAAATTGCTAGTCGCATCTAGCGTCACATCATTCGTCAATCAAGTGATGAATGTCTTTCACTTTGAGTGATTGACGCAAGTCACTATTCATGATTGATGGAAGTGATGTGAGTGGTTGGTGCCATTAAGGCTTGACTTTTTGAAAGCCAAATTCATTCCAAATGAATTTGAAATTCACATTTGAGTATTTAATACACAAATTTGGAACCAACAAACACAATTCTCTCTTTTCTCTCATCTCTCTCTCTCTCGCCCAAGAGGGCAAAATTGTTCACTGGTTTCTGTCAAAAGTCGTTAGCAAGGGAAGCAAGTGTGATGGTTTTTCGGAAAAATCATCGAGAGCTAGCACTCTGATAGACATGCGAAGGTGATAGGGAAGTCCACCCATGAGCCGGGAATCATTTGACGAAGCTTGGAGCTTAACGAAGATGATCCAAAGCTTAAATCTTGGAGATGGAAAACAGCCACTGCCGTGAGCTGTGACAGTGAGCAGAAAGTTGATTTTTTTCGTCAAAGCGTCGCTCAACCGATCGATGTGAGTATTCCGCAACTTCGTTGATTTTTATTCGCACATATTTCATGCTTGTTTATGATCTTGGGACCTTAATAGAAACCAACATATAATGTATTGGGTGTGATGTCAAGATGGAAGTTTCACTTCAGTCATATGGAGATGATGATCACGCATGGATACAGAATTGGTACTCTATAGTGCTATAGCCATCGGGAAAGTATGACTAGGTCATGACTTTCCGATCATAAAGAGACTAGTTGCTAGTGATCCGATATATGCTTCGTACAGGGTAGACACAACTCCAGCCCAAGACCTAGTATGTGACATCCGATATTGGATCGTAATATGCAATACTATATATATTACGCCTGATATAGATTATATATTCCTTAAATGAATAATTCTGGAGAATTGCGTAGGCACGATGCTTTGCTAGAAGCAACCCATGTCTTGTAAATCGGTGAGAACGTGGTACCAGGTACGCACGTATTCAGATAGTCTGATGACTGTATTTACTGCCAATATATCCAGGGATCTCTTGGGTCGCCTCCCAAAGATTCACCGATGACATTTGACTCGAACAGAATTAATTTGGGATTAATTATAAGAAAGGGAAAATTAATCTGGGATTAATTATGGCAAGAGTTAATCTGGGATTAATTCGACTAGAATAGAGAGAACGCGATTAATTTGCAATTAATCGGCAAAGTAAATTTAATAGTTAAATTGGATTTTACTATTTAATTTATTTAATTGGGCTAAAATAATATATTGGATATATTAATTGAAATTAGATATCAATGCGGAATTAAATTGGATTTTAGTTCTAACGAACGAATTAATTTAGAATTAATTCGCAAGCGACTTTTGTAATAATTTTGCTAGGCATTATTATTTAGTTAAATTTAATTTAATTATGTCGCAACGGAAAATTCGTTTATTCGGAATTAAACGAACCTAGGCCCGAGTGAAGTTTGGTGTTGGATTAGCCGACTTAAATTTGGAATTTAAAAGTTGTGGGACCCACTTTACTTACATCAACATGTTAGACATGTGATGGAAGTAGTTAGGCTTAATTCATGGGTTTGATTTATTAAAAGTAAGCTTGACTTTGCTTATACTACACTCAAACCAATACCAACACTCAACCTCACTATAAATTAACTTGGTCAACTTTAGAAGTGCATGAGGTTACTATTCACAGTAACCTATTCTCTCTTCTTCCTTGTCAAAAATGTGAGCTTCTCTTCTCTCCCATGGATTTTTGTTGTAAAATTATATAAAGCTAGCACTTTAAGGAGTCAAAGGAAGGTGATAGGGAGACTCACCCAAGTGTTGGAACACTAATAGAAGGCTTGGAGCTTTCATCTTCAAAGAAAAGTTTTCAAATTCATCCAAACCAATGTAAGTATTCCGCAACTTCCTTTGGTAAAATTCACACACGAATCACTCTTAGAGATCCTTGGCATGTTCTAGGAACACTAACAATAGTATCAGAGCGAGATCTAAGCATGATCTGAGTTTAGGGTTTATAAACTTTAATTTGGGTATTTTTGCCTGGAGCATGAAAATGAAAAATTGATTGTTGGGTTATGTTTAGATGATGTTGAATTGGATTTGTATATCATTGGATTTGTGATAAATTTATTAGATCAAAAATCCCAAAAAATCCATGCATGGCCGAATTGAACCCTAGGAATGCTCATGGTAATTATTTGAAAATTAGACAATTGGATGTGTTGTTGGCATGAAATGTATGATATATGTTGATTTAATTGGATTGAAATCAAATTGCATGACAAATTCCTTGCCAATGTCGTGAGCCTAGCATGTTGGATGGATTGATTGTGCTTTAATTTGTGTTGACATAAATTGAAATATTAAGTATGATTAATTAAATTAATTGGTATTTTGAAAATATTAAATTAATTGATTAATTGTATTAATTACACTTGAAATGGATTAATATGTAATTTGAAATGATATATTAATCTAATTTATTGTATTTTGGATAATGGGCTTGGTTGGGCCAAATTTTGGTCTTGGGTCATATTTGGGCCTAAACCATTTCCATAAAGTCCAAAAATATGACATTAGGCCTTTAATAATTTAATTGGGCCTAATGGGCCTAAATTGATTTTATGGCATATGGTGATTCCTAACTTGGGCCTTGGCATTTTGGGTTTGATCCATAATGGCCAAAACCCATGCCTAAAGAATCAATTGAAAGCCCATTGAACTTTAATTGAATAGTATTGGATGCTGATTGGGCCTTTGAGACCCAATTGCATTGGATTTGGAATCCAAGTCCTTAAATACACTATTAAAAGTGTAATTATTTAATTTGGAATTAAATATGAATTAGTATTGGATACAATTTAAATTCGATTTAAAATTGTAGTTCAATATAATTCAAGAATACGTACTTTGAGTATTTATTCTTAAACGAGTTGGACTCACGCAAATCAAATCATTATTTGAACATTGGATGGTCATTAATTAAAGATTAATTAATTGGATTAGATTGATTGACAGCATGCTTTGTGTGAATACTTGGATGTATTTGTATGAATAATGTATATCGGATGGATATTATATGGGTGTGGGCAATTTTGGAAATTGTTGTAAGGATGGTACTTATTTATTAAATTGGACCTGCGTGTCCAGCCTTTCACCTCTATTCTCTTTGTATTTCTCTTCTCACCAATTCCCCTCAATGTAAATGAGGTTTCTTTTAGTGTTATGTAATTGGGTAGAAGTAAGAATAGTGCTAGCGGGAGAGAGGAAATGGAGAGATTTGTTCTAGGAACAATTTGTTATATATCCATCCGTATATCATTATTAAATTTTATCGCGCCTTATTATGCTTTATAATGCATGTTTAAGGGTGTATAATGAGACCTAATCAAAGATAATAAATTGGTTGCCCATTTACGCGAAAAAACCCTCAATACAATATTAAGCATTTTTCCTTCCATTAAGTGGTTCTCTCTCAAGATCCAAGATTGGCATTGGTTTGTTGGCCAAAGTCAAGACCTTTGTCCATCGCGGATGTGTTTGAACCGCGTAAGCTTTGTTCCATATCGTATGTCTTGGGAGATTGTGACTTGTTGGCCAAAGTCAAGGTCACTTCTAGTTCATCGAACTCGATTACGAAGCTTTCCCACTGTCAATGAGTCACGCTTAAATGGAATCATTAAGTTTGTTGAGTCAAAGCCAAGGCTTAGTTGATTCAGGGGAAATAGGTTAGGAAATATATTGGATATATGTTTCGGACTTGGAGGTCCACCTACTGGATCTAAGAATTGGATGGGATCCAATTGATCTTAGAGATCTACCTAATTAAGTTTCATACAGCTTGTTGGCCAAAGTCAAGGTTGTGTGCTATTTAACGGGATTCTAGCCCACTAGGAAACTAGGTTTCCCGAGTACTCCACAGAGGGTTAGAGGCTCGCTGAAAAATAGTGGGAGACAGGTATTAAATTTGCAATATTCGTTTAATACTTGCCAATATGTGCTCATTTTATTTTTTCGTCATTAAAATATAAATATATTAGTTGGACTAATATTCAATTGTTGTTTTAATTAAACAGTTGGACTGTATTCAAACTGCTTCATTTGTAGTTGGTTATATAGTTAGACTATAGTAATTAATACATTTGAAAGTAACCAATCAAATTGTAGTTAATTATATAGTTAGACTATAGTAATCATTACATTAGATTGTACCCGAAATCATTGATTGGATAGTTGGACTATAGCAATCAAGATAACCTGAAAGATTAGCGTCTAATGACAAAATCCTGGGTGAAAATGTCTTTAACAGCTTTAAATTTTCAGATTGGGAAATGCATCTCAAGATAGTCTTAGGATTTTAGAAGTTACTCTATTTAATAGAGAAACCTCTCGGGCCTAAACCGGGAGTTGAGCAAATAGTAGAGCATGAGCTTTGGAAGATTCATCGTGATGATAACTTTAGTGCTCAATCCGTTATGCTTGCTTCAATGACTCTTTAATTTCATCGCCAGAACTAAGGATTAGATCATTATACCATGATGTTGAAATTAGAGGATCTTCATCGATCTAACCTTAGATCTTAGAAGTACAAATTACAAAAGAAGCTCTTACGCTCGCTATGTCAGATGGTACATCTGTTGAGCACTAGGTGTCGTAGATGATTGCTGACATCGAACAGCTAGGTTAGTTGGGCATTACTTATGAGGCCGAGACTTCTATAGGTTTGATCTTACAATCTCTGCCCGAATGATGGGCGGGTTCATGATGAACCAAGAGAGAACTCTTGGAGAGTTAATGGCTATGCTCAATGAAGCAGAGCCAGAGCTTCTAAAAGGGCAAGAAGCGCAAGGCGAATCTTACTTCCACATCCCTGAAGAAAAGGGCTTGGCCGAAGGCTTCTGGGGTGTGAAGCAAAAGGGCAAGGCTAAATCGTCATAGTCTTCTGGGAAGACAAAGGACATATCCCAAAATGTCTGCCTAAACTATGGCAAACGGGGTCATTGGAAGTGTGACTGCTATATGGACAAGGCGTTATAAATATGTCCACTACTTTTTTAAAATTGGATTTTGATACTGGATGTAGTACATAAATATATGTACTGATGTGCAGAATCTGCTGATTAGTAGGAGACTGGCTTCAGATGAGATCGACCTACGAGTCGGAAACGGGACGAGAGTCGCTGTTTTGGCCGTAGAAACCTAAGTTTTGGAACTGCCTTTGGGCATGTACTTAAATTAGGAAAGTGTTATGATGTACCTAGTTTGACTAGAAACATTATCTCTATATCTAGTACAACTCGTTGCGGGTATACCTTTATGTTCCAGAACACTGGGTGTTTTGTTTATAAAGATGATATTGAGATATACACATTAGATGTGAATAACATTATTTATATTTTGAATATAAATGAATCTCAAACATATTAAATGACAAACAAAAGGCTCAAACTGAGTAAATCAGATGAGACTTATTTGTGGCATTGTCGTCTGGGACACATTAACAAGACTCGTATATCCACACTTTCGAAGAGTGGATACTTGGACGGATTTGATCCCAATTCAAATGATGTATGCGAATCTTGTTTATTAGGCAAAGTGCCTAAAACACCTTTTAGCGGTAAAGGTGCACGAGCCACCGATCTGTTAGCCCTCGTTCATAGTGACGTAAGTGGGCCCATATCTAGCTAGGCTAGAAGTGGATATGAATACTTCGTAACCTTTACGGATGTGGCATCGCATTACGGTTATGTGTATCTTATGAAACACAAGTCAGAAACTTTTGAGTAATTCAAAGAGTTTTGACACGAAGTATAAAAACAGACTGGAAAAGTATTAATACATTGCGGTAGGACCGTGGTGAAGAATACTTAAGCAATAAGTTTCAAGATTACTTGAAAGAGTATGGTATTCTTTCACAGTGGACTCCTCCTGGAACACCTCAGTTGGACGGTGTGACCGAACGGAGAAACTGAACTTTGTTGGAAATGGTAAGGTTAATGATGAGTCGCTCTGAGCTACCAATTTCCTTCTAAGGATACGCATTAAACAGTGCAATACTTATTTTGAATAAGGTTCCATGAAAATCTGTTAGACATACTTCATATTAGATATGAACAAGAAAGAAACCGGATTTCTCATTTCTGAAGATTTGGGAATGCTGGGCATATGTTTGGATGATACCAAACTACAACCCAAATTGGATAAGTGCCCATTTGTAATTGGTTATCCTAGGGAAACCAAAGTATAGTACTTATACAACTCACAAGAGAACAATATATTTGTTGCTCTCCATGCGGTTTTCCTCGAAAAGGAATTCCTATATGCAGTGGTAAGTGGGAGGAAAGTAGAACTCGATGAAAATCGGAGTGATACTATACCAGGCACCGATCCCTTACGGAACATGAACAGTTCATCAGGGATGAAATTGTACCACAATCTTTGAATACACAAGAACCGCGTATGTCGGAGAGAGTCATAAAATAACCTGGGAGGTTTGGGTTTCTGATCTCACCTCATGTAGATATTAATCTTATTGAGGACGATGGACCGACTACGTATGAGGAAGTGATACAAGGTATCGACTCCTTTTATGGCAAAGTGCCATGAAGTCCGAAATGGATTCCATGTATACCAACCAAGTTTGGACACTGGTTGATATACCAGAAGGCATTGTGCCTATTGGTACTAAATGGGTCTTCAAGGAAGATAGACATGGATGGCAACATACAAATGTACGCAGCTAGGCTTGTACAGAAAGGGTATCGTCAACGACATAGTGTCGATTACGACGAAACTTTTTCAGCTGTTGCCATGATTAAATCCATTCGGATAATGCTTGCTAATGCTGCATATTTCATTTATGAAATATAACAGCTGAACGCCAAAACCGCTTTCCTTAACGGAAACCTTTTGGAGGATGTTTGTATGCAACATCCTTACGGTTTTTTCATGCCAAAACATGCAAACAAGGCTTGCAAGTTAAATCGATCCATTTATGGATTGAAGCGAGCATTGAATTCTTCGAACCATCGTTTTGATGTAATCATAATGGTATATGATTTAATTCAAAACGAAGATGATTCTTGTGTATATAAGAGGGTTAGTGGGAGCGCACTGACACAAAGGTTTAATCATTAAATATATGTAGTCGTAGTATTATCGAGACTGGACATCGATAATGCGGAATAGACTAGTATTACATTTGTGCGCGTTATGGAAGCTTAACGACATAGTTCTCCTATATTTGGGTATTGGATACTCATGCAAGTGTAATATGAGGTTCTGTTTACCGATGGTACGGAAACAGCTTCGCTCTGGATAGACCCCTCGGAATCACATTGGTAGTATGTCTATGTGTCTATGGGAATCCGAATCATGGTAGGTGTATATGGTCTTAACCTGAGACTTGCATCGCTAATACTTGCGACAATTAGTATACTTTGGTTTTGATCGTCCGGGGCTTTAACAGGTTCTGTGTATGCCTCTTCTGGGTTTACTGAGAATCGTAGTGTATTGGGTGTGATGTCAAGATGGAAGTATCACTTCAGTCATATAGAGATGATGATCACGCAGGGATACAGAACTGGTACTCTATAGTGCTATAGCCATCGAGAAAGTATGACCAGGTCATGACTTTCTGATCATAAAGAGACTAGTTGCTAGTGATCTGATATATGCTTCGTACGGGGTAGACACAACTCCAGCCTCAGGCCTAGCAAATGACATCTGATACTGGATCGTAATATACAATACTATGTATACTACGCCTGATATAGATTATATATTCCTTAAAAGAATATTTCTGGAGAATTGCGTAGGCACGGTGCTTTGCTAGAAGCCAACCATGTCTTGTAAATCGGTGAGAACGTGGTACCGGGTACGCATGTATTCGGATAGTCCGATGACTGCATTTACTGCCAACATATCCAGGGATCTCTTGGGTCGCCTCCCAAAGATTCACCGATGACATTTGACTCGAACAGAATTAATCTGGGATTAATTATGGCAAGAGTTAATCTGGGATTAATTCGACTAGAAGAGAGAGAACTCGATTAATTTGGAATTAATCGGCAAAATAAATTTAATAGTTAAATTGGATTTTACTATTTAATTTATTTAATTGGGCTAAAATAATATATTGGATATATTAATTGAAATTAGATTTCAATGCGGAATTAAATTGGATTTTAATTCTAGCGAACGAAATAATTTAGAATTAATTCGCAAGCGACTTCCGTAATAATTTTCTAGGCATTATTATTTAGTTAAATTGGATTTAATTACGTCCCAATGGAAAATTCGTTTATTCGAATTAAACGAACCCTGGCCCGAGCGAAGTTGCGTGTTGGATTAGTCGACTTAAATTTGGAATTTATAATTGGTGGGACCCACTTTACTTACATCAACATGTTAGACATGTGATAGTGTAAGTGTCCTAGACATGCCACGGGATCTCTAAGCGTGATTCGTGTGTGAATAAAAATCAAAAATAAGTTGCGGAGGACTTACATTGATCGATTGAGTTCAAAACGTTTATGGATGTTGAAGCTTTCAAGCTCATTGGTGAGTATCAATATCATCTTCATTTGACTCTCATATGTGCTAGCAAGAACAAAATAGTAGAATTTTGCTCTCCAAGAGAAGCAACAATTCAACCTGGAGAGAGGAAGCAAAATGCCCTTTTGAAAAATAAGGCCATTTGGCCAAGTCAACTTGTGCGCTCAAAGAGCAGTGGCCATTTTGGCCAAAGAGTTTTCAAGGGCTTTCAAAAACAGATAGCAATTGCCTTTTTATTTCTCAAAGAAAAAGACAAAAAAACGTTGCTTTCTTGCAATAAATGGTCAGAGGCAAATGGCCTCTCGGCCAAAAGTTTATTAAAGGCAACTGGCCTCTCGGCCAAAAGGAGAAACAAAAGCAGAAGTCATTCGGCCAAGGAGAGAGAGAT
>SKCR01037292.1:0-68941 GCA_019454045.1 Zanthoxylum bungeanum
AGCTTCATAGTCTGTGATTGAGAGCGCTGCAAATTCAGTTTCGTCACCATCATAAACGTCCTCGCTTGTTCCAGCTTCCCAATTGTTATCTCTCCTGAATTTCCCAGGCAATCAGTAATGATTAGCCACCACTTGCGGTATACTGCCAACTGAATGAAGATTGGCGGCTCTTCATCGTCTGTTTTGTCCTGTTTCCGTCTGCCGAATTTAGTACGTTCGTCAAACTTATCACTGTTCCTTTTTTGTCGTAACCTCTTTTTATTTACTTCTGTTTTCTCTGTGGTGCGAGGGCTACGGCCTGTGGTGGCCTTTCTTCTTCACCTTGTCGACGCATCAAATGGCCATAATTCCTTTGGTGCCGCCTCAACTGCGTCCTTGTCATTTTGTCTACAGAGGGATAGTTCCTGCCTGGTTGCTGGCCCGAGTGTGGCTTTTGGTACGAATGCCAAATATTGGGCCGATTAATCTTCGGCCTGAACGTCCTTACATTATGGACGAAATTTGAATTCTCCCCATAGAACCTTGGGGCGAAGGTCCGGGGTTGCCATGATGATGGCTTTCTCTTTGCAGGCCTTTCGCAAGTGTCTTCTAACTCTTTCATCCATTCCATGTCGTTCTTGCATCGAATACAAATGTTCTGCTGGTCTCTTTGCTCTGAAGGTGCCTTAATCCTTTCTAGAGCGCTTGGACGATGACGGTGATGTCCCCCGTCTAGCACTAATTTGACTTTCGGCAGGTTCATCTTGGCAAGGTCTGGATTGATCATGTTCAACCCCACCGATTTTGGAAAATGGTCGCTGTCCATGACCATCTTTTTCTCGAACGTGATTCGTCCGGATTCTATGGCATCCTGTAAGACATTACAAAAAATAAGGAAAATATTAGTTGTGTGAGACCATACATTGTGCCACTTACAATATTTTTTACTACCGATCTGCTCGGCTGTTGGCAACGTATGTCGGTCGCTCAAGCTAATTTGCTTGTCCTTATATAACTGGTCAAATATAGCATCGACTTTAGTAATATCAAAGGAGAATTCCTGCTCTTTTTATCATTTTTCTTTTCAATTGCTTGGGGTTCCGCCCACATGTTTTTACAAACGTAAGGTTTCCCTTTAACCAACTTGGCCAGACATAAATCGGCCGATTCAGTGTCTATTTCGCTCATTTCATAGTCAATATTCCTGTAATATGTCCAATTGCTCGAATTCTTCATTTGCTCCTCTTCTCGTAATAATCGCTCATAACGCACCACACTAGTGGTGAGTTGGGGAAGGTCCCGAAACTCGCGATCCTGAAACTTATTTTTCAGATCGAGATTTAAGCAATCTTGAGCGATCCTCACAAATTCTTTTTCGGGCAAAGACACGTAACATCGGCCTCGGGCTACCTTAAACCGTTGTAAAAATGTCTCGGCCCACTCTCTTGGCAATTGTCTTAGGTTTGCCAAATCGGCTAAGGCCACTTCAGATTCAGCCTTGTAAAATTGCGCATGAAACAGTTGCTCCATATGCTGCCAACTTCTACCGAATTGGCCGGCAAACTGACATACCAGGAGAAAGCTACCCCTGACAGTGATCCATGAAATAATCTTAGTTTGTGGAAATCATTGACTTCCCCACACTGGAGGGTAAATCGTCCTACGTGTTCCATGGTAGAAACTTCCCCAGACCCCGTAAAGAGGGAAAAATCTGGTATCTTGTAGTTTATAGGCAATGGATAGGCCACATCGACCCAATCAGGATACAATTTCCGATATCTTGGCCGAATTGGCCGTATGCCTAGACCAAATTGGTTTTGAAGGATCTCGATCATTTGCTCCCTTAGCATATCATTGCCATTAAATGGCATAGCTATCAGCGGTGGCTGCGGTCCTCTAAAAATGGGACATAATCATGATTCTTCTGCCCCTGAGAAACTGGACACCCTGAGGCAACACCACTTATTTAGTGCCATATTTGGCCCTCGGTGTATATTCGGCCATAATTGTGGGCCATTGCCTCCAGGACTTATTCCTCCCATGAGAACCGTATGGATGTTGGTCCCCTGTGGAGGAACATTACTAGGGCCAGCCTTCTACTGCTCACCGCAGGGAGGGGCATAGTCCACGGCAGCGCCGTCCCGCCGTTAACACATGGCCATTAATTCATTCATCGAGCTTAAATGCTTAGCCATGTTTTCATAATGCGAATTGGTAGTTGATACAAATTTATCTATGACATGCGTATTTTGAAGCCTAACATGTTCGACAACATCCTGTGTGAATTCACCGAACAACGCACGCACCGCTTTAGGGCTGAGTTCTCTCATAGATTCGTACCGATTAGCATCTGCCAGACCCTCGAATTGACCCACTATGGCTGGAACGTTGGGCTGGTTGGTTTGCTCCAGTCCTCATTCCTCCGCAGTTGAGCCAGTTTGAGCGTTCTTTTCGGAGGCATCTCCACCCTTTACACCAAAGCTCCCACTGTGGTCGCCAAAACTGTTTGCACAATTTTTAATGCGTGAAGAAAGAAGAGCGTGTAAGGTTCAAACCTCCTGAGACAATGTCCCATTAAGGGGTGTTTAATTAAGTGAATAAGCCTCTAAGGGGCGCAAGCACACAAGTTACAGTCCTCAGATTACAATCTAAGAAATGAAAAATAAAAATATGCTCATTTGAGTCTTCATTTGATCGGGCTTTCTCTCTTGGCATAGATAAGTTTTTATAGTGAAGTTTGTCAACCATTTTAAGCGGTTCTAGTATCTCCCTGCAGCTGCTGGATCATGCCTGTAACCGCTGAGCTGCGCGTCTCAACTGCTTGGTTGTGGAGGAAACTGTCCAACTGCCATGATCGTGGAGTAACCGTATCATGGGTTTTCGTCCTAAACGTAACCGCATCATGGGCTTTTCGTCTAACCGCTGGTCCGATCGCCCCACGCTCTTTGTCGCCCTTTGGTCCATCGCCTTTTTTCCCTTCGCTCTTTCTTTAGTCTCAGGGCGATTTCGTTCTATGGTGGAGATTTTCGTCTGTTACAGGGTGTGAATTATATAAATCATTGTCCCCTCCTTATTATCCATTTAAGTTTTTATTTATTTATTTTAAAATTTTTCAATAATATATTTAAATTATTAATTACAATTTTATATAAATTATAATTAGTATAAAGACTTAAATGAAATAATTGCAATGAGAGATCCATCTTTGTAGTAAAATACAGAGCAAACAAAAAGAAATAAAATATGAATTTCAATGTATAATAAATATTGTGATTTATATGATAGTTTATGTAATAGATATTATCATTTTTTTTAATATGTATGCTTTATTTTTAGATAATGTAATAGTTTTATCAATATGTTTTTAAATGATTTAAATTTATTTTAAGAAAAAATTATATGTTATTCGGGGTTTAAGGGTCCACGAGAATTCCCTTTTATTATTTGGGGATCTCTATCTCTTCCTCTAAATAATTACGAGAGAACTAAAACATCTGAAAATTATCGGAGATAAGTACGGGAATGCCCCTCCACTCCCCTTCCCCTCTTCCCTCCCCCCTGCCATCCCTAGATTTCGTTAATCATAAAAAATATTCTGTTTCTCAAGAGACATTATGCTTTTTTAGATTTTTATAATGAGCAGTTTTAAGCTGATACAATTTTAATAGGAAAAGTAAATTAATTTTGATTGTAGGGTTTTCCAAAGTCGGTAGCAACAAATTTGACATTGAAAATCAATATTGCTTCCCGAAATCCTTGGTTTATTTTGGAAGGATTAGACACAAATTTAAGGCAATCCTGACACTATTATCTAAACATATGCTATGTGTTGTATTTTACACCCTTGCTAGATCTACGAATATGCCCTAATTCTCTCATATTTCTTATTGTGGTTAGAGTATTCTTAGTTAATTAATTTGTGTAATTGAGACTCAAATACTGAGACTTTACTTTACTACTTGTGTAATTAAGAATAAAAGTCTAAGCACCTAAAATCCCTACATGCTTTATTCTTTGAACTAGCATCCATCAAGAACAAAATCTTGAACAAGATTGGATATTATATTTGTGTAATACCACGACCACTCATAACACATTCAGTACAGTAATTAATCATGCATGATATTTTATAATTCATATAATCATGTATAAATAGGTTTCATACCTTAAAAATCTCGACTGGAGAGTAGCTTTCAATAATCTAACCGTAAATTTTTCTCCCAATATTTAATTTTCATGATCCTTATACCGTTGCAAACCTTAGATCAAGAACTACAACTTTTGATGTTGATCATTTTCTAAAATTCGGATCAGAACCAAGTCAAAAATATATTTTTTGGATAAATAGTAACCTACGATTTTTTAAATAGAACTTGGTGTGGTAATTTGAGGCCACTCGTTCAAAATAAAAAAAAAATAGCATTTTACCTATAAATAAGGCACTTTACTCATCTCATTCATTACCTAAATACGTAACCCAACCTAAAAGAAAAAAACTCTCAAATTTCTTTCTCTTTCATGTCACTTTTGAAGAATCAAGAGATGATTTCAAGCTTATTCTCATGCATAGTAAGTTCCTACTCCTCTAGCCTCTCCTATTTTGAGTTCAAGTTTGTATTTTTCGTTTTCCCAAATTTGATTCATGAAATAAACTTTTCACTTATGCATTTTACCTACCTGAATAGAGTGACTAACATGTCCCCAAGGGGTGTGGCTTGGTGGTGTAGGGTACAGAATCTCATCTTGAGGTTCTGGGTTCGAATCCAGGGGATGCACTTCTTGTAAGAGCCTGTGACAGCCAGTGGTTTTACCTGCGCCGCGGCCCATAATGGGTGGTTTGGTGGCGGGGTTTCCATCGTTTCAAAAAAAAAAAAAAAAAAAGAGTGACTAACATGCATTTTCATGTATCTCATGACAATATTCATATGGATTAAGCATTGTTTTCAAAGATGTCTAATTTCCCCAAATTAAAGGGCTGGCTGAATCTGTGCATGTTTATGGGAAGTTGAATTTTTGTTATTTTGATGATGAATGGTTGTGGTTTGTGTAGTTAGGATGTGTTTAACATGAGTTTAGTTGTACATACCCGTAACATAAGCGACCGATGTGCTTAATATTGGCTTGGCATTTTTGAAGAGGAGGTGAGGGAAGTGAAGGCATTTCTACCGACCCGACCTGGTAGCAGATACGAGGAATGACGTTACTTGTTTCAATGGATCGACCCGAGAATAGGGATAGGGGTTGCAGCATTATATTCTAAAACTGACGACGTAACCCTAAACGAAAGTTTGAGCCTCCCAATGACTGATGAAGATAAGAGTAGGCCAGCGGCTAATGGGATGGAAAATAGTCTCAGGCTTATCCACTGACACACGAAAACGCGTGAGTGATTGAAATACAGGTTGACACATAGACATAATGTGTAACATTTCCCAAAAAATGGTGAATTAATGTGGTTCAAATGGCAGAATGTAGCTATGTCAGATAACAGAGCTATTACTTGTAGGTTGATTGGGGATGGGAGCCTACGTAGTGATAACCTGGTAATGTGGATAACACCACGAGTTGGCAGAATAGTGTGTTTAGGCGCACTATATAAAGGGGTTGAGAACTAATTGTAAATGGTTGGTTAATTTGATTCTGAGCATTCTTGTAATTTGTAAAAGAGAGAAAAAAAGCTTAAGCAAGAGAGAAAGAGTAGGTCGGTCTGACAAGGGTTCCTAATGAAAGATTCTATTTCCTTTGCATACGTGGACGTAGGTTTGATTCATTCCGCCGAAGCACGTTAAATCCTCTGTTAATATCTGTTATTTTCTTGTTTGTCTGCCAAGTTTACTTTTGGTTCCCAACAAACCAAACAAATTCATTACTTGAGAGAGGTTTGTTCAAGGAGTGGTTTTTCCCGAATAACCGTCAACAATATATGATGGCAAAGAAATATGTTATGTGTTCAATTAATTATGATCTCTCAAAGTTAAAATCTTGTTGGTATTAGGGTGAGTGTTTTGTACTTTCAGAGCTGATATTGCTTTTTTAAGTTTCCATCATTAATATTCTTCAAATATTTCTTATTTTTGCCATTGCAAATGTTTTAGGAAATCAAATCTTCCTAAAGGTTGTTGGATTGTGATGTTTGATGCCATGGGACAAATTCATCCCCGTGAAGTATCCAAAGAATCTTGGAATACTTTTTGCCAGTTGACTCCCGCAGATGTCTTTTTGTAGTGAATTTGGCAAAAATCTCTAAATTCAAGCTGTTTGGAAGTCGATGATTACCCAAGTGCTTGAATTTCTTTGTGCATGGCTATAATTGTGGAACTTCATAAGTTCTATAAAAAATTTATCCAGTCTAGTTTATTATAATGTTCTTCAGTTTTTTTTTTTTTTTTTTAATTTGGGAATTTATTCTCCCTTTTCAGTATTGTATGTTTTGCATCAATAACTGACAGGCCAAGATTCTATGACACTAAAAAGAGGAAATTCTCTTGAAGAGGTTCTCTAGTTGTAATCATGAGTAGTAGTTCAACCCTCCCCCTCAGTATAAGAAAGGTAACTGATTGTTTATTCTTTACGAGAAAAACAGTTATTGACATTGATCCATTCTAAAGGATTAGGGTGCTCTGATGTTCAAGAATTGTACCACAAAGTCTGCTCCAGTTACGAGAAATCATTCTGAATGATTATGATCAGGCAGAGCTTCAAGATATTCAATATTCTTTATGGAAGCTTCATTATAGGCATATTGATGAATTTCGCAAAAGAATAAAGAAAAGCTCTGATTCAAATTATACAATGCCACAAAGTGGTTCTGATAGTGGAAACCCCCAGAACCAAGTATTTTCTTTTTCTTTAACTTGGGATCTATGCTCCTTTTGTTGAAATGTGTTCCTTTATAAAATTTATATTTTTTATTTCAAATGCAGTTGATTTGGTGTGTAAACGTGTGTGTATGTAGTTGGCAGTGTTGGCAACTTATGATGGTGATGAGTTCCTTGCTTGGTATCACTGTGTCAGAAGTTTAGCAGTTAAAGAACCTTTCCCTGATGCCTGGAATAACCTCATTTTGCTTTTTGAAAGGCTAAGTCTTGAGATCATTCTCCCATTTTTGCAATATATTTTATCCTTCATTATTTAATTTCTGATATCCAGTTGTGGGTGATCGCAATTTTAACCCATTATGCAAGCGCATGTATCGCTCAAGTAGTATAAAAAGTATCGATCTTATGTTATTAATTATTGAAGCTAATTATCTACAAGTATCTAATTGAAATTGGATGTAGTTGTTAGTTGATTTTGAATATAACTAAAACAAATAAATAAAACTACGATAAATTCCAAAGGTAATCAATGAGGAGAAAACATCCAGAATTGTGAATCCAGCCAATTTTATTTTAAAGATGAATTGGTTCTCCTATACTCGTGTAATATATTGGCTTATTAACCTGTAACACTAAGATATCCACAAGCCTCTTTCAATGGTCGAGTGCAAATATTTTAAGTAACTCAATTAATTATATTTCTATGTTAACTAAGAAACCCCAAATTCATTAAGGTCGAGTTCCAATTATGGCTACATGCGCCCTACAGGTATATTTCTATCCTGGAGGGAAATCTCTATGATGAGATCGTGTGCTATTGAATCTAAGACTAAACCTAAAATCCATTTGTCAAGTTCATCTAAGTTTACATATCAATCATATTGGTGATCAAGCAACAAGAAGCATTAAGATCAAGATTTAATAAACAAGCCAAAATATCACATAAATATTAGAGAACTCAATTTATAAACTCATAAATATTGGGTTTCATCACAACCCTAGATTATATCTAGTTATTACACATGCTCATAAACTCTAAATAGATAATCAATAATAAACAAAACATTAAGGAGTAAAAAAGGAAGAAGAAACTCTGTCGAGATCGTCAATCATTCACTCCTTACTACTGAGTCTCTAAGCTGTGATCCTTTAATGTGCTTGGTTTCCTCTCCAAAATCACCTTGGAGACTCTGAAATTAGGGTATGAGCCTCTCCAAAAACTCCTCCTTTAGGCTTGGAACAAACTATTTTTATATAGGGGTTGTGGTTCCTTCTTGAGTACACTTCTTTGAACAGCTTGGAAAACGTGGACGCGTCGCGATGCGAATATCCCAGCGTTGCGACGCGCTTGCCAGTTGTTGAGAGTCGCGATGCTCGGAAGTCAACGTCGCGACATGCTGGGTCTAGTATCGCGATGCGCGTTGTTCAACGTTGCGACGTGAATGTGCTATGAATTTAGCACCTTCTGCCTCAATTTTTTTCTTATGCACATCTCGACGCGCGTTCTGGAGTTGCGACGTGCGTCTTAATTCCAATTTTACCCCTATTTATTCCATATTTTGTCGTTTTCATCCCAAGTTGATTTCATTGAGTTTCGATATGATTTTTATCTGGAAAACAAACCCAAAACACATCAAAGCATTCATAAAACTCGAGATAACTTACAAAACATCAAGCTAGAGGGGCGGTAAATAGTAATATATTTACCGCTTATCAGTGGGCATCTCTATAACCCTTCTTATAATATTGCAGACAGGTCATCTGATTTGCATTCTCTTTCTAGGGAGGCCCATTTTGATTTTTTAAAACCATCTGAAAGAAGCAATAATCGGATCAAACCACAATCAAGTGATGGTTTTTCAAATTGCAGTATGCTGAAAGCTGAACATGACTGCTTTAAGGAAACAAATTTATGGTCACTTATCATCAGAACAATTTTTCATAAAATCCAGGTACTCCTTGTCGCAAATTTACTTCTGATCTATTTGTGAATTTGCTTTATATAGAATGCAATGGCTATGCATTTCATTTTCCTGTACTGACTGTTCTCCATTTTGATGTTACATAGTCTTTCCTATGTTAGTTGCTCTAAGCATTCCTGGAATATCTAATTGGTTCCTTTTACACCCCTCATGTTTTATTAAACACTTTAGTTGTCCACTAATTGAAAATTATGTTGAAAACCTAAACACAAATCAGCACTAGGTGTTGGGTTGTGATATATTCCTGTTTAGCTTGCACTAAATTTCTGCCCTTTTTCGATTGGAGGCAGTTTGGAAGACTTGCCTTACACTTTTGCTTCTACATTGAGAGAGTTGGATGCGACAATGGAATTAGATGATGCAAAACTAAAAGCCATGCTGGAGTCCTATCAGCTTATGGATTCAGCCAGAACAGGTCATTTCCGAGCTCTTCAAGTAGCTTCCATATTCATCTTTACCATTGAGAATCTGATCAACTCCCAGGAAATAAAAGGATCAAAAGACAAAAATGCTATTTTGCAGCTTGACTTTATACCATGGGCATTATCTGCTACATTCATTTTCATGAGCCGCCTTGTTAAAAGGTGTTTGAAATCTAATACCTTGGACTCTAACCCTCTTTTATCTTCTGTACTTGTTTTTTGGGAGTGGTTGGCGGGCATGATTGATCAAGTCGAAGCATATGGGTCAGATGATAAAAGTAGGAGTGCCATTTCTTACTTTTTTGGTGCTTCTGTGGATGAAAAACCCGTTGCCATTGAAGAGGAAGAAGTCATCTTCTTCAAGCAACAAGATATAATTCTGCACCACTCTATGTCTCTATTACTACTACAGACCTGGAATCTCCAAACAACACAGAAGAGCAAACAGTACCACCTGATGTATGCTTACGCCATGCGACCTCTCTCCTTATAGCACAAAACCAGTCTCAGGGTGATCCTTTGGGGTTCCATTCTGATGTCACTGATTTCAGGCCCAACAAACCATTTAAGCAGCAGGAGGCTCCTAAGGAAACTAGAGCATCCTCATTTTTTACAACTGCAATATTTCTGGGCCTCCTGTTAGGGTTGGTGCTCCGAGTGTCAATATGAATCGTATTTATGTCCGATTCATAAATACGAGCAATTCTATTTTCCATAAATATTACTAATTTAATGGTAGCACCCTTGTCTTTTATACACATATTCAGTCTAATTAGCATTAGATTTCTGATTCTGATTAGACCGAAACTAAATTCGGTTTAGTGATATGTGTTTATTAGACAAAGACCCTTGGATTTACGATATAGTGCGAAGTTACAACGTAGTATGTAATTGACATTGGGAAACACACTATAAGATGTATATCCTTAAATAAAGTTTCTGGTCAAGATTTACTAACACGGGTCGGTTAGTAAGATCCGCTGAGACCAGTACATGTCGTATATCCTGACTTGGTCCGATGGTTTATCCCAATCAACCATGAGTCTCGGGAGACTCGTATAGACATGTAGGTGTTTATTTGATAAGACACTGAACGACTCACTGAAGGTTTCCTAATAGATGTTACACCAACGTCAATATGAACCTTCTCGAGTTGAGCGAGCATAGTGGTCTTTTGACTTGAGATACCACAGTGGGATATATGAGTTATCATCCACACTTTGATGGCAGTCACGTCAACGATCTATTCATGATCAGACCTCCGCCTGTTCATTGGGTGTGGACTGATGCTTATGATATCCAGTGCGTATCAAGATAGGATCCGTCAGTCATGTGTACAGGGCATAGGCATCCTCACGTGTTTACGATCTAGTAAATCCATGGCCGTGGTATAACGTCGAAAATCAGTTCCGAGTGTTATTTAGAGATCGTAAATTGAAAGTCGACTGTATTATATCGAACGGATTTGACGTTCTCATCTATATCCCAGGTATAATACGGATGGCCTGTGACAGGTGGATTATACGTATGCTATGACCTCAGCTTGCATAGTTTAGCGAGATTATCTATGGTCGTCATAATCCATGAGTGGGTGGATTATGGACACGAAATTGGATTTCGTGACGGATAAACCTAAACTTAGAGAGTCCCACAACATGAAGTGTACTCGTTGAGCACTTGGGCAACTCGATATGAATAATACAGATTATTCATAATACTTCACCGGATAAATGAGTTGAGTCGGATCGTTTAATCGTTAAACGACAACACATGCAATTAGGGGATTTTGTCCGCTAATGATTATTGTGTATTTGTATTTGATACATAATACGATTAGATACACATTAATTATTCGTCAAATGAGATTTATGGCCCTCTCTCAGTTCTTGGGTCTTTAATATAGGAAGTGGCAATAATGAAATAGAGAAAAGGAGAAGTGACACAAGTAAACCTGGCTTGAGTGCCATTGGGGAAATAACTTTTGCATTTTTACCCAGTCTCTCCATCAATCAAACCTAGGATTCCGTTATTTGTTCTGGGAAAGCTTATGCAAGCAGTATGCTTCTCCTTATTCAGCTCCACTGCTTTCTGGCCCTTTATTGCCTGACAATGCTTCTTGGTTAACTGATGTTCAACCTAGTTTTTCTGACTTCAAGTGCTCGAAGGGCATCAACCAGGCAGATAGCTTGTCTATTGCATCACCACCATTAAGCAGTCATCCAAACCTGAATGCTATTCATTATCATTTTAATTATGGTTCTGCATCTGATGCTATTCTTGGCTTCATGAATGGATAACCAGCATCTGTGGACTTTCTTCTTCTGAATGGCTTCACCAGTAAAAAGAAAACCAGAATCTTGACCGTAGTAATAACTATTCATTGGCCCGTCATTATTTCGCTTCCAGGACCTCAGTCAACTTCATTAATCAAGATACTTCCAGGCTTAATCTGCTCGATCAGTGGCAAGTTCCTCTGGCCTCAAACCACATAATTTATCGTGAAAGCCAATTATTAGATCTAGTAATAATGTTTTATATTCTCTTATCGATCAAATTTGATTTTCTCCGGCTTTCAATGCCTGAATTGAAATGAAGCCATGAACTTCTTGTACTAAAACTATGCTATCCATGTTGTGATTCACTGATCACTTTAGAGAGGATTTGAGGAAAAACCGAATTCAATTCTATTACTTTCAAGAATAGAAATAAAGTTTACTTAATAAAAACCTCACAACAACTCTCAGTAATTTACACTCTTTGGGATAGATCCTAAGTACACTGGAAGGCTGAATTTATAGGCAATGATAGGTTACTATTCACCCATATTTTACTTCTGATTTTATAGAGTTAATTTGTTTGTTTGCTCCATTTTTCTTCAACCTTGCTAGCACCACCGAAAGTAGCATGTCTTCATGCATGTTGGTTGGAACCTTTGCTAGCTGGAGCACCGAAAGTGGCTTGTTGGTTTGTGCTTGCTGGATTTCATTACAATTCTTCCCCTCCAACTGCATCTGAAACCATCATCATCTGATAATTATCCCGGTTATGTCTCTGCACAACTCTAGCTTGTCTCGGGTAACCACTTTCGTTAACATATCGGCTGGATTCTCATCTGTATGGATCTTCACTAGTCTCAGCAATTGTTAATCCATCACCTCGTGTATCCAATGATAGCGAATAACAATGTGTTTCGTCCGAGAATGATACATTGAGTTTTTGCTCAAGTCCAAAGCACTCTGACTGTCACAATGTATCATGTATTCTGTCTGCTTGATCCCTATCTCTTGGAGAAAACGCTTTAACCACAACATTTCCTTTCCTGCCTCAGCTATAACGATGTACTCAGCTTTTGTTGTGGATAATGTAATACACATCTGCAATCTTGACTGCCATGACACAGCTCCCCCTGTAAAAGTGTAGATGAAATCTGATGTAGATTTCCTACCATCAAGATCTCCTGACATATCTGAATCTGTAAGCCTTCCAAGATCGGATCAGCTCCCCCGTAACATAGACGAAACTTCGTTGTACCCTTGAGGTATCTGAGAATCCATTTGACTGCCTCCTAGTGTTGCTTTCCAGGGTTAGAGAGAAAACGACTCACTACACCTACTGCGTGTGCAATATCTGGCCTGATACATACCATTGCAGACATCATACTTCCAACAGGTGAAGAATATGGGATCGATGACATCTCCTCCATCTCTTTTTTGAATGAGGGACACGAACTCTTGCTCAGTTTGAAATGGTGCGCTAGCGGAACGCTGACTGGTTTGGCTTTCTGTATATCGAACCTTCTGATTATCCATTCAATATACCTCTCATGTGAAAGCCATAACTTCTTGTTTTGTCTGTCATTAATAATTTCCATTCCCAAAATCTGTTGAGCTGTGACCGGCGTAAACACACACGTATAACGCAACGCACTTATCGTTCAAGTAGTATAAAAATATCGATCCCACGAGGACTTAATTCCTATTGTTGTTATTAATATTGAATCTATTTATTTACAAATATCTAATTAAAGGGAGAATGGAATTGATTGCTTGATTGATTTGGTTGATTAAAGATTTGCTAAATAAATAAATAAAAAGATAAAAGAAAATACTAAAGAAAATAAAAGACACAAAGATCTAAGGTTGTGATTTCTTTTAATATCATTTAAAAGATGAAGTGATTATTTTATGTTTGTGTAATAAATCGGTTTACTAACCTGGAACACTAAATTATGTGTAAGCCTCTGTCGATGGTCAGACACAAATACCCAGTTTAACCCAATTGAACCATATGTCTATGTCAACCAAATTATCTGGATTCATTAAGTTTAAGTTCCAATTATGGCTACCCCCGCCCGACAGGTATATTCCTATCCTGTAAGGAAATCTATTAAAGGGTTATCTATCCTCAAGGAAGATCGTGGGCTATTAAGTCTAAGGCTGAAATCTAAAATCCCTATGTCTAGTTCATTTTAGATTTACCTTATCAATCTTATTGGTGATCAGACAACAAGAAGCATTAAGCTTAAGACTTAATAAATAAACCTTTAAATTACCCAAACTATAAAATAATCTCTTATAAACCGGTGATATTAAAAATCATCACAACCCCAGATAACTAACACATAACTGGGACTAGTAAATTCATAAAAGTAAAAGACATAAAGTAAAAATGCTGAAAAGTAAATTACAATAAAATAAAATGCTAAGGTAAAAGGAATTACTTTTACTACTACTAATTTAGATATCTCCCATAAATAATATATAAACTTGTGATAAATTAACCAACCGACCAGTCTGCCGGTATCCTGATTAAGTCAAATTAAGTCCAACCAGCCATTAAGGCGAAACCAAAAATAAATTTACCAACCGACCAATATAGCGGTATCCCTTATTAAGTCAATATTTTAAATAGTGAATATATTATTTTTAAGGGAGATTAATCTAAATAGCAATAGTAGAAGAATTACCTTTCACCCTAGCTGAGGAAATTACTTCAACATGGTGAATAGTAAAAACTGTAAAAAGTAAAAAGTAAAAATTAAATTACTATTATTACAAAACGTAATTAAAATTATTTACAAAACTAAAAATAAATAAAAAACTAAAAATAAAAATAAAATTTCTAGAGAGAGAAACTCTCTCTTTAGAGAGAATTCAAGAGAGAGAGAGGTGTGTCGAAAATCTGAAATTCGAGTTGAATTTATAGAAAAATTTTGCTTCAGCGTCGCGACGCTGGAATAGTTCGACGTGGCACGCTGAGGAGACGACACGTGGCAAGGCGGCTGACTGTTCACACGACACGTGTCAAGGCGGCTAACTCTCAATTATTGTGATGACGTCATTGATGACGTGGCACTATTCATGACGTCATTGATGACGTCATGATGATGTGGCGTGCGCACGTTAGCGGATCTTCTGTGGTGGTGACACGTGGCAAGGCGCATGTTAGCAAAGTCAAACTTCTCAAATTGTTGACCGTTGACCTGGCGCACGTTAGCAGATTCAGCTCACGTTAGGCGTCGCAGCGCGCAATGCTCCAGCTTCGCGACGCGCAAAAGACGAAAATATTCCTGTTGACGCATTTTTGTCCGGTTTTGCCCCAAATTGCCTCCAGTGCTGTCCAAACTTTATTTATCTGCAAAATAAGAATAAAACACATCAAAACGTTCACAAAACTCAAGAAACTATACAAAATATTAAGTTAAATGAGTGGGAAATAGTGATATAAATACCACTCATCACACCCCCAAACCTAACATTTTGCTATTCCTCGAGCAAAATACAAAATAAAATAACATAACAAAATTTTAACTAAGCCACTATCGTAGGGATCACGATTGCATTTAGCATATGCAACAAGCCTTTAAACCCCAAGGTGTCCCTAGTGGACGAGTGTAGTCTCGTGAGGGTTTACAGCAATGATACCCACAAACATTTTACAAAAGTAAAAAGGTAGTAAAACTAATGCACACAAATGCAAAAAGACAAGCGAAAAGAGAATAAAGAAAGTTAATGACTAATCAGGTGAAAATTCTACTCCAAGTTACTAGTTGTTTTGTTTCTTTCTAAATTACCGAATAAGTAAATTCTCTGATTATTTTTACCATTCTCCATATACACAGCTAACAAAATATTAATCAACTCATTTTTGCCCACAACAGTCATAAGTGCAGTTGATAAGAGAGTAATATTTTTGTCCTAAAGTTCTATCAGATTTCACACCTTTTTGTAGCAATGGAATAATTTTCTGATTTTTCTCTATTTTTTATTTTTTTACAATACCTTCCGTCTATGTAGCGAGCTTTGGGTCGGTGGCTCCCAAACCAGTTGGCTTTAGGGCACCAGGTGTTAAGACACCCCTACGAACTTAATTACCCATACTTCAGATATATATATTTTTGCAGCATCTTCGATCCATGTAACGAGCTTTGGGCCAATGACTCCCAAACCAGTTGGTTTTAGGGCACTGGGTGTTGAAACACCCTTACAGACTTAATAACCCGGATCTTAGATACTTTATTTTTGTAAATCAGGTTTTTTTTTTTTTTACTCCATCACTTTTTGAGATGCTCCCTCCAATTAAACTTATAGCACGGAATATTACAAACTTTTCAATTTTAGCTTATGTCCGTATGTTTCCATGTAAGTTCATAATACCTGTCAACTGAACATAAGAAGATTCATTTTAGTCAGTTTTATGGAGAATTCACAAATTAAATAATTTAAAATGAAATAAACAAAAATTAACTTAGTTCAAAAATAAATGGTTTGAGATACGTATCAGGAGTGAGAACTCCTTACTCAGCTACCTCTCACCAATTTCACCTTTTTAGTCAAAACAAAAACAAAAATGCAAAATATTTTTTTGTGATTTTTGAAAATTTTTCAATTTTTTTGTATTTTTCGAAAAATTTTGGACTAAAAATAAAAACAACATACAAACTAAAAATAAGGTACTAATCAACTAAATCCATCCCCCAAACCTAAATGAGACATTGTCCCCAATGTCTTAAACAGTAAAAGGAGAGAGTTAGAAGGTTGTACCTGGTTAGCTGAAATCTACAGGAAATTAAAGGTTAAGATCCAGATTAATTCGACGCCTCTTACCACGATTGTCCTCGGACCAATTTATCTTTGATAGGATAGGGTCAACTTGTGGTTCATAGGCTATGAGTTGGTCTATCAGATCCGGAGCAAGTCTGGCAGTGAAGAGGAGTTCTTTCATAGGTTTTGACACGAACCCATTTCTCCGAGCATCATCAAGAAACACACAAAGAAAATCATAAAATCCATCAACGTTGAGTAGTCCAAGCGGTTTCTGGTGTATGTTCAGGTTCGCCCAAGATAACACAATAAAAATTTCCTCCAATGTACCCAAGCCACCTGGCAAAGCAATAAAAGCATCAGCGCGGTTAATCATTTCTACCAGTCGTTCAGACATACCTGATACGATCAGTTCCTCTCCGTTTGATGATCCAATAAGATTTGCCTCTGCCAAGGGTTTTGGGACGATTCCCAAAACGTGACTGCCTCCTTCCTGTACAGCTTTTGAAACGATCCCCATAAGTCCGAGATTGCCTCCGCCATATATTAAGTTCATATTTCTTACAGCTAATACTCGACCCAACTCCTGTGCTGCTTCTATGTATTGTGGTTTAGTACCAACAGTACTACCGCAAAACACATAGATGTTTTCAACTCGTCTTCTTGAAGTGGCTTCCATTTTTTTATGTATTTCTTTTTTTTTCAAATCAGGATGCCTTCAAAAGTGCAATGACGGGCTGAATTTATAGTACCTGAAAAAGGGTGAGTAATAATAGCAGAAGTATCTTCCAGAGGACGTTTGTTAGCTAAACAACAAACGAAATCGTGAAAGGTCAAAAAGTCTGGATCATGTCTACGAAAATAAAGATAATTACAATAGAAAAGCGAATCAAAGCAATAATTAAGGTAACGGAATTGTGTATGCAATACGCCACTCGTTTGGTATATAAATCCATTAGCATGCGTCTCAAGATTTCATTCATTACTCAGTCTTTGCTAATGAATTGTTTCTTATATTTGCTTGCCAAACACAATTCCTTCTGTCTTAAAATGCTTCGTTTATGCCTTTCCCTACAAAAATAACACACAAAACAAATTACAACAAATTACATGGGTTGCCTCCCTGCTAGCGCTAAATTTTTCGTCTTCAGCCAGACGTGACTGAAATCCATATGTTAAGGAGGTTTCAATGTCGTTTTGGATGTCCGATTAAAGACAATCCCGTGAGCGTTGCTTTTGAAGGGTCTCTTCCAACGGTAAAGTGGCAAAAAGAGTTTTGTCTCATTCAGTACTCGTGCCACCTTTTTGCTCATTGTTGTTCCAGTGGTTCCTGCAAAGAAAGAAAGAAAATTAGGAGGTCTCGTATGGTGTTTGACTTGGAATGGAAGTTCCATTCTGTCAAGTTTCTGGTTGATATCTTTGATTTGTACTCCCCAAAATAGCGATGTTTTTTCCTGAATGCTCTGGATTTTTATTAAGGTCAGACAATTGTTCCTCCATTTGCTCTGTTTCTTGCTCCACCTGAGGATGAAAAGATGTGTCTGACATTAGGTCTTCATCCTCTGATCTGAGTGAAATGATTGGCTCAAGTAGATCTTCTTCAAACATTTGTGCAAAACATTCTCCAAGATCTTCATTTTGAGGATACAGAATTCCATCCTCAACTTTTGATGCAGTTGGTACAAATATTTCAGCTCCTCCTCGTCAGAGTCAGAATAATAAAAATCAAATCGAGACTTTGCCGGTTCGGGCTCCTGAACTGATACATCTGGTTGTTGATACTGCTCAGCCTCCTCCTCTGTTGAAGTGTCATTGTGAAATGATTGGTATTTGAAGGCTTTATCAGTGTCATCTGGAACTGGTTCTTGAGGTATATAGTTCTGGTTTTCTGTGATTTGTCTGATTTGATCTGTCACTCTCTGTATGGATTCTGTTTGCCTCTGAAATTGTGCATCAAATTGAGCTATCTGTTCTTTGAACATGTGAATCAATTGATCTTCCTCTGATGGTTCTGGTTGTTGGTAAGGATCAAAGGTAGATGGTGGATAAGATGGAAAATGTGGTTCTGTGAAATGTGATGGCTCGTCATACCATGAAGGATCTTGATAGTTCTGCCACCCTGGATGGTAGTTGTATTCGCAATAATCGCTTGGGTGGTCACCATTACATATGTCACATCTCCACATTGAGTTCTGTTGAGCAAATGTAGTATTGTTTGGTTCTGACATCCAGTGATAATCATTGGGCTCGACAACAGGCCTCAGAAAATCGGACTGTTGCTCCCAGATGTGGGGTGTATCTTCTTGTAAAGCACGTAATCTTTCAATCTCCCAGTAATGTTCCATTTTTAAGTAACCTGAAATAAAAAGAAAGAAATAAAAATTACAGATAAAAATAAAGAAAATTAGATACAAGTAAATTAGATAGCTTCAAAATTAACAACTCAAGAAATATAAGTCCCCGGCAACGGCGCCAAAAACTTGACCGGCGTAACACACACGTATAACGCAAGCGCACGTATCGTTCAAGTAGTATAAAAATATCGATCCCACGAGGACTTAATTCCTACTGTTGTTATTAATTATTGAATCTATTTATTTACAAATATCTAATTAAAGGGAGAATGGAATTGATTGCTTGATTGATTTGGTTGATTAAAGATTTGCTAAATAAATAAATAAAAAGATAAAAGAAAATACTAAAGAAAATAAAAGACACAAAGATCTAAGGTTGTGATTTCTTTTAATATCATTTAAAAGATGAAGTGATTATTTTATGTTTGTGTAATAAATCGGTTTACTAACCTGGAACACTAAATTATGTGTAAGCCTCTGTCGATGGTCAGACACAAATACCCAGTTTAACCCAATTGAACCATATGTCTATGTCAACCAAATTATCTGGATTCATTAAGTTTAAGTTCCAATTATGGCTACCCCCGCCCGACAGGTATATTCCTATCCTGTAAGGAAATCTATTAAAGGGTTATCTATCTTCAAGGAAGATCGTGGGCTATTAAGTCTAAGGCTGAAATCTAAAATCCCTATGTCTAGTTCATTTTAGATTTACCTTATCAATCTTATTGGTGATCAGACAACAAGAAGCATTAAGCTTAAGACTTAATAAATAAACCTTTAAATTACCCAAACTATAAAATAATCTCTTATAAACCGGTGATATTAAAAATCATCACAACCCCAGATAACTAACACATAACTAGGACTAGTAAATTCATAAAAGTAAAAGACATAAAGTAAAAATGCTGAAAAGTAAATTACAATAAAATAAAATGCTAAGGTAAAAGGAATTACTTTTACTACTACTAATTTAGATATCTCCCATAAAATAATATATAAACTTGTGATAAATTAACCAACCGACCAGTCTGCCGGTATCCTGATTAAGTCAAATTAAGTCCAACCAGCCATTAAGGCGAAACCAAAAATAAATTTACCAACCGACCAATATAGCGGTATCCCTTATTAAGTCAATATTTTAAATAGTGAATATATTATTTTTAAGGGAGATTAATCTAAATAGCAATAGTAGAAGAATTACCTTTCACCCTAGCTGAGGAAATTACTTCAACATGGTGAATAGTAAAAACTGTAAAAAGTAAAAAGTAAAAATTAAATTACTATTATTACAAAACGTAATTAAAATTATTTACAAAACTAAAAATAAATAAAAAACTAAAAATAAAAAATAAAATTTCTAGAGAGAGAAACTCTCTCTTTAGAGAGAATTCAAGAGAGAGAGAGGTGTGTCGAAAATCTGAAATTCGCGCTGAATTTATAGAAAAATTTTGCTTCAGCGTCGCGACGCTGGAATAGTTCGACGTGGCACGCTGAGGAGACGACATGTGGCAAGGCAGCTGACTGTTCACGCGACACGTGTCAAGGAGGCTAACTCTCAATTATTGTGATGACGTCATTGATGACGTGGCACTGTTCATGACGTCATTGATGACGTCATGATGATGTGGCGTGCGCACGTTAGCGGATCTTCTGTGGTGGTGACACGTGGCAAGGCGCATGTTAGCAAAGTCAAACTTCTCAAATTGTTGACTGTTGACCTGGCGCACGTTAGCAGATTCGGCTCACGTTAGGCGTCGCGGCGAGCAATGCTCCAGCGTCGCGACGCGCAAAAGACGAAAATATTCCTGTTGACGCATTTTTGTCCGGTTTTGCCCCAAATTGCCTCCAGTGCTGTCAAAACTTTATTTATCTGCAAAATAACAATAAAACACATCAAAACGTTCACAAAACTCAAGAAACTATACAAAATATTAAGTTAAATGAGTGGGAAATAGTGATATAAATACCACTCATCAAGCTGGTCCTAAGTCTTTCATGTCGAAAGACTTGGAGAGTTCATTCTTCAGCTGGCTGATATTCGCTACTTCTTGTCCAACAATCAACATGTCATCTACATACAGTAGAAGAGCAACGAAATTTCCATATGGAACCTCTGAATGTATACACACTGATCTGCTACAGTTTTTTTATAGCATTGACCCACCATGAATGAGTCAAACTTCTTGTACCACTGCCTCGGTGCTTGCTTGAGACCGTACAAGCTCCTTTTCAGCTTGCAAACAAGGTTTTCTTTTCATGAAATCTTGAATCCTTCTGGCTGCTCCATGTAGATTTCCTCATTTAGATCACCATGAAGAAATGTTTTTTTTACATCCATTTGTTCAAGTTCCAAGTTCAATCTAGCTACCAATCCTAGGATGACTCGGATTGAAGCCATTTTTACCACTGGTGAAAAGATCTCATCAAAGTCAATTCCCTTTTTCTGTAGGAATCCTTTGACTACTAGCCAAGCTTTGTGTTTCACCACTTTTCCGCTACCATCTTTCTTGAGCTTGAACACCCATTTGTTCTTCAATGCCTTCATTCCATGTGGGAGCTTGACTATCTCATAAGTGTTGTTTTTCTGCAGAGATTTCATCTCATCATGCATTGCGTGCATCCATTTGTCTTTGTCTTTATGAGATACAGCTTCGTTGAAGGTTTCTGTCTCCCTCTCGTCAGTAAGCAGAATGTATTTCTGAGTATCTGGCTGATGAAATCCGGCCTCGCTCAGATCTTCATACTGGAGGTTCTGGCTGTCTGTTGTATCCGGATATGTGGATGATCTCGAAGCTTCTGATGGAGCAGGCTGCAGCTCCCCCTGCTCAACATCTCATTCCTCCTCCGGTTCTGCTTTTGACATGTCTTGCATCCCATTATCATTTGTGGCCACTGGTGTTGGTGCTGAGGTTGTGTTTGGATTTACATCAGCTTTGTTGGCACTGGATTTAGAAGACATCTTGGGCTTTTCAATGTCTTCTATTGTCTGGTCTTCAAGAAATACTACATCCCTACTTTGGATGACCTTCATTTCTTTCGGGTCCCATAGCCTGTATCCAAATTCCTCGTCTCCAAAGCCTATGAAGATTCATGGAGTAGTCCTTGCATCGAGCTTCTGCCTGAGCTCATTGGATACGTGTGCAAATGCTAAACATCCAAATATTATGAGGTGAGAATATGGGGGATTCTTACCAGAACACACTTTCTCCGGAATCTCGAAATTCATCGGTACAGATGGTGATCTGTTGATCAGGTAGTAGGTGGCACGAACAGCTTCTCCCCAAAATGGCTTTGGCACTTAGCCATGTTGATCATGCTTCTGACTTTCTCCATAATGGTGCGGTTCATCCTTTCAGCGACACCATTGTGTTGTGGGGTGCGTGGAACAGTTCTCTCGTGTCGAATGTCGTGGCTTCCGCAGTAGGCATAGAACTCCCTGGAAGTGTATTCACATTCATTGTCTGTGCGAAGGCACTTCAATTTCTTCCCCGTTTCATGCTCGACCATGGCATGAAACAGTTTAAAATAGTCCAGGACCTGATCTTTTGATTTCAGAAAATACACCCATACTTTCCGAGAAACATCGTCAATAAAAGTCAGAAAATATTTATTATCGCATAGTGAATTTACCTCCAAGGGACCACAAGCATCATAGTACACCAGACTGAGTAACTCTGATTTTCTTGTAGAAGATAAATTCAAAGAGACCCTCTTTTGCTTACCGAAGAGACAGTGATTGCAAGGATCCAGAGTAGTATTTTTGGAGACAGAGATTAGATCATTCTTTGTCAAGGTAGACAACCCTCTTTCACTCATGTGACCGAGTCTCTGGTGCCACAGATTCTGAGAAGCCTCTGGTTCAGCTACATTAAGGCTTTCTGCACAAATCTTCACATGAGTCTTGTATAAGGTTCCACAGATATATCCTCGGGCGATGACCATGGCGCCTTTTATCATCCTTCAAGTGCCATTGCTTAAGTGGCTTGCATAGACTTGTTTGTCAAGGGCTACCCCCGAGAGTAAGTTGAGCCGAAGTTCTGGAACATGTATGACCTCCTTCAGGGTTATTGTACACCCTGCACTTGTCCGCAACTGTATTTCGCCAATTCCTACAATCTGAGAAGAACTGGTATTCCCCATCTTCACTGCTCCAAAGTCTCATGCTTTGTATGTTGTGAAGAAATCCATGTGAGGAGTGATGTGGTAGGATGCTGCAGTATCTACCACCCATTCGACATCCCGAGTTACGGTGTGAAGGCATGCTTCTTCTTGGACGGAGCATATAGCTACATCTACCGTGGTAACTACTAGTGTCTCCGCATCATTCTTCTTTGGCTGGTTATTGCCTTGTCTCTGCTCTCGTTGCAGTTTCCGGTAACTTTTCTTCAAGTGGCCTTCTATGCCACAGTGGAAGAACTTGTATGTCTTTTTCCCGTCCTTGGATTTCCCTCTGCTTTTACTTCTGCCTCTCCTCCTACCTTGATTTTTCTCTTGTTGTCTTCCTCGATGCTCCGAGACAAGGACTTCTGTTTGATCTGAGCCCACGTCTTTTCTTCTGGCTTCTTCATTTGATAGTGCATCTTTTACCATAGGCATGGTAAGTTTGCCTCCTGGAGCTGAGTTGCTGAGAGTAACCACCAGAGTCTCCCAGCTATCAGGAAGAGAACTGAGTAGCAAGAGGGATTGAACTTCGTCTGCCAGCTGCATGTCTACTGCAGACAACTGGTTCACCGGGCTTTGGAACTCGTTGGTGTGTTCTACAACGAAAGTTCCACTCCATAGCTTCAGGTTCACCAAACGCCTCATGATTAAGGCTTTATTCCGCGCTGTTTTGGCCTGGAACATGTCTTCCAATTTCCTCCACATTTCATAAGCATCTGTATCTTGTGCTACGTGGTGGAAGATATTATGACCGATCCACTACTTAATCTGACCCAGAGTTCTATTATTGAGTTTGTTCCAGTCATAGTCTTTAATAGATTCTGGTTTCATTCCCTTCAAATCAATGACATCAGACAGATCTTTGCAATGTAAAAAATCTATCATCCGAGGTCTCCAGATGGAGTAATTAGTTGCAGTCTGTTTAATCATTGCACTAGAAAGAAAATCTTCCATTTCCATTTTAAGTTTTAAAGTTTAAAATGAAAATAAGTTAAAATTGTGGTTGAATTTCACAAATCTAAGGTCACTGTTGTGTCCGAAATGGTGGAATAGATACTTCGTTGGTCTAAATCCGACACATGGGCTGATTTGTAAAATCCTAAAACTTTTGAGGTAAAACTGTAAATTTCAAAGACTTCAGGGGGCTTAATGAAATTTACCAGGCATCTGACGTGGCATCGCTGATGTGGCAGATGACATGGCAGTTCTGACGTGGCAGATATGGGACCGGGTTACTGACGTGGCTGACACGTGTCGGATGACGTGTCGATGACGAGGCTGCTGATGTGTCGCTGACTTGTTGCTTACGTGGTCATTGACGTGGCAGGATCGATTGACATGCCAGCTTGCGTGTCGCTGATGTGGCGCGACACAATCGTATTCAAGCTTGGAATAGCGCGTGCATGAGAGTGGAGTTCACGCTCAGGCGCGTGTAGGCGAGTGAAAACTGCTCGGACCTCCGTTTGATCTCCGAAAAATACCACCAAACTCGTCTCGATGTGAGCTAGCTGATGATACCCTCAAATTGGATTTTTGACAACTTTCGTCAGAATCGGTTTTCCGAATGAAAGCTCTATTTTTCGGTTTTACGACCCCAAAGAAGAACCGAAGCTCATGATACCACTTGTTGTGATTCAGTGATCACTTTAGAGAGGTTTTGGGGAAAAACCGAATTCAATTTTATTACTTTCAAGAATAGAAATAAAGTTTATAAAACAACTTAATAAAAACCTCACAACAACTTTCTATAATTTACACTCTTTGGGATACATTCTAAGCACACTAGAAGGCTGAATTTATAGGCAATGATAGGTTACTATTCACCCACATTTTACTCCTGATTTTATGGAGTTAATTTGTTTGTTTGCTCCATTTTTCTTCTACCTTGCTGGCACCAACGAAAGTAGCATGTCTTCATGCATGGTGGTTGGAACCTTTGCTAGCTGGAGCACCAAAAGTGGCTAGTTGGTTTGTGATTGCTGGATTTCATTACAATCCAGCCGTATGAACCTTGAGTTCTCACAGATAAAGCATTAATGATACGAATCTGTAGGTGGGATGTCTTTGAACCCATGAAAAAATTGGAAACCTAACTCATGAAAGACAATATGATCAGATTTAAAATTGATTTAGACCCATTGAAGAATTTATTTCAAGATCCTAGATTGTTGAAGATGTGAAGTTTAAACACTTGTATTACATTCTTGTAAGTAATGTTAGACATTATGACCCATAGCGTCACTATTTTGTAATGATACTGTATTATTGTACAAAATTAACTATGTGATAATGAAATTGCCCTTTTGCCGTTTTGTAAAATCATTTACTTTAATATATATAAATGGCAAAAGTCCATATGATTAGTTCCGTATTGAGATGATATGAGACAGTATCAATATAAAAGGTTTAATCATTAAATATCCCTAGTCGAAGTATTATCGAGATCGGACATCGAATGCGGAATAGACTAGTATTGCACTTGTGCGAGTTGTGATGGCACAACAGCATAGTTCTCATATATTTAAGTATTGGATACTTATGCAAGTACGGTAGGAGGTTGTGTTTTACCGATGGTACGGAAAACAGCTTCGCTCTGGAAAACCCCGCGGAATCCCATTGGTAGTATGTCTGCGTGTCTATGGGAGGCCGCATCAGGGTAGGTGTATATGGTCTTAACCTGAGACTTGCATTGCTAGTGCTTGCGACAATCGGTAAACTTTGTTGTGGTGGTTCGGGGCTTTAACCGGTTCTGTGTACGCCTCTTCTGGGTTTATCGAGAATCGTAGTGTACTGGATGTGATGTCAAGATGGAAGTATCACTTCAGACATATGGAGATGATGATCACACATGATACAGAACTAGTACTCTATAAAGGTTGCAACCGTCGGGACAATATGACTAGGTCAGGATTATCCGATTTAAAGAGACTAGTTGTTTGATATCCGATATATGTTTCGTACGGGGCAGACACATTTCCAGCCCCGGCCTAACATGTGATCGTCCGATACTGGATCGATGTACGCGATACTGCGGTATACTACGCTTGATAAAGATCTAATTCCAGTAAGAATATTTCTGGAGAATTGGGTAGGCATGGCGCTTTGCTAGAAGCCAACCTTGTCTTGTGAATCGGTAAAAACGTAGTATGAGGTACGTACGTGTTTGGATTATCCAACGACCGTATTTACTGCCAACATATCCGGAGGTCTCTTGGGTCGCTTCCTGAAGATTCACCTATGATGTTTGATTCGAACTTTATTAATCTTGGATTAATTACGGAGAAACTTTATCTTGGATAAAATGCCTTATTAGGAGAGAGAGAGAGATCGATTAATTTGGAATTAATCGATAAAATAATATATTCGATATATTATTAAACGAAATTAGATTTCGACGCGGAATTAAAATCGGATTTTAATTCGGGCAAACGAATTAATTTAGAATTAATTCATTAGCGAACTGAATAGTAATTCCGCCAGGCGTAATTATTTAATTCACGTCGCGACGGAAATTCGTTAATTCGGAATTAGCGAAACGAGCCCGAAAGTGTTTGCGGACACATTCGTATTTTGAATCGAGTGGTATCCGCAAATCACGTCGCGATATCTCATTACTTGATACGAATAGATGATGGATGTATCTAGTCACCTTTAAGGGATGATACATTGTGTCTATTCTCAAAGTGTGGTAATGATGGCAATGGTGGATTTCATTTTGGAGGGAAAACCTTTCACGGTTTTTGAAGGGTTTTTGATTAAAAATTGATTTTTGGTATTTGATATCAATTCTTTTATTTTTCATTTTGTGACTCACGGTTTTAGAAACATTTTGAGAACAAAAAAATAAAAGATACATCATCCTCTCCTCTCCTTCTTCCTCACGCAAGCCGTGAGCTTCATCCATGGCAGAAACTTGTTTTCTCCATTTTTGCTAGCACAACAAGGATCAAAGGAGGTGATAGGGAAACGCATTGGAGCTTGGAATACTAGAAGATTTGAGGCTTTTCACACTGAAGTTCTTGGCCGAAAACAGCCCCAAGATTTGCTACTTCTATCATTCTTGTGCATTCTTTTCGGCGTTACCATCTGATTCGGGAGATTATACATCGTGGCGATGTAAAAGTCGAGAAGGTCGCATCGGATGACAACATTGCAGATCCGCTGACGAAGGCTGTTCTTCAGCAAGTGTTTGAACGACATATACATAGTTCAGGTATTAGATGCTTGAGTGACTGGCTATAGGCCAAGTGGGAGATTGTTAGACATTATGAACACATAGCGTCACTATTTTGTAAATGATATTGTATTATTGTACAAAATTAACTATGTGATATGAAATTGCCCTTTTGTTTGCCGTTTTGTAAAACCATTATATATATTAAAGTAAATGATTTTACAAAACGGCAAAAGGGCAATTTCATTATCACATAGTTAATTTTGTACAATAATACAATATCATTTACAAAATAGTGACGATATGGGTCATAATGTCTAATAATCTCCCACTTGGCCTATAGCCAGTCACTCAAGCATCTAATACCTGAACTATGTATATGTCGTTCAAACACTTGCTGAAGAACAGCCTTCGTCAGCGGATCTGCAATGTTGTCATCCGATGCGACCTTCTCGACTTTTACATCGCCACGATGTATAATCTCCCGAATCAGATGGTAACGCCGAAGAACATGCTTGAATCGTTGATGAGACCTTGGTTCCTTAGCTTGTGCTATAGCCCCGTTATTGTCACAATACAATGTACGGCTCAGCAGCTCTAAGGCTACTCCTAATCCGATTAGGAATTTTCGGATCCAAACTGCCTCCTTTGCTGCTTCCGATACAGCAATTACTCCGCTTCAGTTGTTGAATCGGCAACAGTATCTTGCTTGGAAGATTTCCAGCTCCCTCAGCTGCTCCTGCTCCGTTATCAAACAAAAAATGTACCCGGATTGCGACTTGAAGTCTTTGTCGGTTTGGAAACTTGCGTCGGTGTACCCAGACACCTCAAGTTCTCCACCTCCATAATTAAGAAAGCATCCTTGGTTCGTCTAAGATACTTAAGATATTCTTAACACGCATCCAGTGACCTTCACCTGGATCGGCCTGATAGCGACTGCACATGCTCAAAGCATATGACACATCAGGTCGCGTACATATCATGGCATACATGATCGATCCGACTGCTGAGGCGAACGGTATCTGACTCATGTTATCTCTCTCTTCTTTAGTTTTAGGACACATGTCCTTAGACAGAAGGATACCACGTGACATTGGCATCAATCCCTTCTTGGATTGATCCATGTTGAATCGCTTCAACACTTTGTCAATATGTACTTTGGGAGGTCCAAGCAGTTTTCTAGATCTATCTCGGTAGATCTTTATTCCCAGAATAAAGGCTGCTTCTCCCAAATCTTTCATGGAGAATTTTAATGAAAGCCAAGCTTCATCACCACCGACGTTAGCATGGGAATGTCATTGCCTATTAGCAATACGTCGTCGACATAAAGGACAATAAAAGTCAGTGCTCTCCCACTAACCTTCTTGTATACACAGGGTCATCATCGTTTTGTACGAAATCATATTCTTTTATGATCTCATCAAAACGCTGATTCCAATGACCGTGATGCTTGCTTCAATCCATAAATGGATCGATTTAACTTACAACCTTGTTTGCAAGTCTAGGTACGATAAAACCGTCAGGTTGTTGCATATAAACATCCTCCAAAAGGTTTCCGTTAAGGAAAGCGGTTTTAACGTCCATCTGCCATATCTCGTAATCGAAATATGCAGCTATTGCAAGCATTATCCGAATGGATTTAATCATGGCAACGGGTGAGAAAGTTTCGTCATAATCAATACCATATTGTTGACGATACCCCTTTGCTACAAGCCTAGCTTTTTACGTTTGCACGTTGCCATCCATGTCGGTCTTCCTCTTGAAGATCCATCTGCATCCAATAGGCTTTACGCTTTCTGGTGCATCAACCAGTGTCCAAACTTGGTTGGCATACATGAAATCCATCTCGGACTTCATGGCATCTTGCCATAAAGCGGAATCAATATTCTGTATTGCTTCCTCATACGTAGTCGGTTCATTATCCTCAATAAGATTAATATCTACATGAGGCGAGATCAGGAACCCATACCTCTCAGGTACCTTCCTGACTCTCTCCGACCTACGCCGGTCCTTGTGTATTTGAAGATTGTTGTACAAACTCATCCTGGATGGTCTGTTTATGTTACGTCGTTGATTCATTGCCAGGAACAGTATCACTACGACTATTTCATCGAGCTCCACTTTCCTCCCACTTACCACTGCATCTAGGAATTCCTTCTCAAGGAAAAATGTATGTAGAGCAACAAACACTTTGTTCTCTTGTGGGTGATATAAGTAATATCCTTTGTTTCCTTAGGATATCCCACGAAAAGGCATTTATCTGATTTGGGTTCTAGTTTGGTACCTTCCAAACGTTTAACATATGCCCAGCATCCCCAATCTTCAGGAAAGAGAAACCTGGTTTCCTTCCTGTCCATTTCAACAGACTTTGACGGAACCTTATTCAAAATAAGTACCGCACTGGTTAATGCGTATCCCCAGAAGGATATTGGTAGCTCAGTTTGACTCATCATCGACCTTACCATGTCTAACAAGGTACGGTTTCTCCGTTCAGACACACCGTTTAATTGCGGTGTTCCAGGAGGAGTCCACTGTGAAAGAATACCATTTTCTTTCAAGTAATCTTGAAACTCATAACTTAAGTATTCGCCACCACGGTCCGACCGTAATGTCTTAATACTCATGCCTGTTTGTTTTTCTACTTCGTGTCGAAACTCTTTGAATTTCTCAAAAGTTTCCGACTTGTGTCTCATTAGAAACACATAACCATAACGAGATGCATCATCCGTAAAGGTTACGAAGTAATGATATCCGCCTCTAGCCTGGCTAGACATGGGCCCACATACGTCACTATGAACGAGGGCTAACAGTTCCGTGGCACGTTCACCTTTACCACTAAAAGGTTTTTAGGCATTTTGCCTAAAAACAAGATTCGCAGACATCATATGAATTAAGATCAAATCCGTCCAAGTACCCACTCTTTGAAAGTGTGGATATGCGAGTCTTGTTTATGTGTCCTAGACGACAATGCCACATGTAAGCTTCATCTTTTAGATTACTCTTTTTGAGCCTTTTTTTGTTATTTTATGTTTAGGAGATTCATTTATATTCAAAATATAAAGGCCATTATTTGCTACAGCAGTGCAATTTCTGCATCATTTTTATATAAATAACACCCAGTGTTTCTAAATACAAAAGTGTACCCATGCTGGGTTAACAAAGATACAGATATAATATTCCTAGTCAAACTAGGTATATAATAACAGTTCAAAAGTTTAAGCATATGCCCCGAGGGTAATTCAAAACAAAAGTCCCTACAGCCAAAACAGCAACTGGAGTTCCGTTTCCGACTCGTAGATCAATCTCCCCTGAAGCCAGCATCCTGCTATCCTGCAGATCCTGCAAATCAGTACAAATATGAGCAGCACAACCAGAATAAAAAATCCATTTTTAAAACTAGAAGTAGTCATATTTATCTCAATAACAAACATACCAGAGGCTTGTGCCTTGCCTGCCTTGATATCCTCCTTTTGTCCCTTGCCCATTCGGCAGTCACGTTTCCAGTGACCCTTATTGCCGCAGTTGAGGCAGACATCTTGAGATTTGTCTCTTGGCTTCCCAGAAGCTTTTGTCAACTTGCCTTTACCCTTTTTCTTATGTTTCTTCTTCCTCACCCCTCCAGTAGCTTTGGGCCCAGCCTTTGGCCTCTGAGAGGTCGATGTAAAGTGTGCCTCGCGCTTGCCCCCTTTTTGGAGTTCTTTTTCAGACTCCTTCAAAATGGATAACAGCTCTCCAAGAGTGTCATCTGTATCCATCAACTTATAGTTGATTATGATTTGTCTCCAAGTATCAGGAAGTGACTCTAAGATCAAATCTATGGTCAGCTCAGCCTCCAAGACTATTCCCATATTGGCCAACTCATCAATATCGGCGATCATTTGAGCCCCGTGGGCCTCAACTGATGCGCCTTTAGTCATTCGGGCGCGGAAGAGTTTCTTCACCAACTCGTACCTTTCCATCCGCTTGTTGGAGCGGTGGAGATCTCGAAGTCTAGCCATCATACTATAAGGATCCAAGTCCCTATTCTGGCGACGAAAGTGTTGAGTCATCGAAGCTAACATAATAGCCTGAGCTGTGTCACAATCATTGCTGTGAGTTTTCCATAACTCTAGCTCAAGTGGGTCAGTGGGCTTAGGCGGGAGAGGTGTTTGTATAGTATACAGCATCCTCTCTGCCTCAAGGACTATCCTTAGGTTCATTTCCCAATCAGCGAAGTTTGTCCCCTTAAAGACATTGTCACCCATGATGATGTCTCGGACATTTACCTTGCTAGCCATCTCAACTACGATAGTCCAACTATCTAGTTAACGATAAAATGGGTACAGTCAAACTGTCAAATAAAAATAACAATGTATTAGTCCAACTAATTTTAATAAATAGACGAAATAAAATTTGAAAGACGCGTAAGGCTAAGTATCTGAATGAAATTGCAAATTCAATACTAGCCTCCCACTATTTTTATCAAGTCTCTAACCCTCTGTTGAGAACTCGGGAAATCCTATTTCCTAGTGGGCTAGGATCCCGTTAAATAACACACAACCTTGACTTTGGCCAACAAATTGTATGCTATTTAACTAGGTAGATCTCAAAGATCAATTGGATCTCATCCAATTCCTAGATCCGGTTAGGTGGACATCCAAGTCCAAAACATATGTATATTTACTTATGCCAATGTATCTAATACATTTTCTAACCATATCCTCCGAACCATCTAGGCCTTGGCTTTGGCACAACAAACCTAATGATTCCGGTTAAGCGAGACCCATTGACAAGGAAAGTTTCGTAATCAATGTCGTTGGACAAGAAGTGATCTTGACTTTGGCCAACAAATCACAACTTGGACAAGACACCGATGTGGAAGAAAACTTTCATGATTCAAGTACATCCTCAATTGACAAAGGTCTTGACTTTGGCCAACAAACCAATGCCAATTTTGGATCTTGAACAAGAATCATTCAATGGAAGGATAATTGCTTAATATAAATTGAGGGATTTATGCGTAAATTGCAACCAATTTATTATCTTTGTTAGGTCTCATCATCATACACCCTTAAGCATGCTTCTAAAACATCATAAAGTGCATAAAATAAATTAATAGTGATATACGGATGGATATATAAAACAATTTGTTCCTAGAACAAATCACTCCCTTTCCACTCCCCGCTAGCAATATTCTACTTCTACCCAATTACATAATACAATAAGAGAAACCTCATTTACATTGAGGGGAATTAGGTGAGAAGAGAATACAAAGAGATAAGGCTGGACACGCAGGTCCAATTATATAAATTCTAAATTTACAATAATTTCTAAAATTACCCTTTCCCTTCTAATATCCATCCGCTATACACAATTCATTCATCACATAGATGTATATTCATTCAAGACATGCTATACAACCAATCAAATCCAATTAATTAGTCTTTGTTTAAGTGATCATCCAATGTTCAATCAACGGTTTGATTTTGCGCGAGTCCAACTCGTTTGAGAATAAGTACATAAGGTACGAATTCATGAATTATATCGAACTACTCGTTAAATCCAATTTAAGTCGCATTCAATATTAATTCATTTATTTAATTCCAAATTAAATGTTTACACTTTTAATGTGCTTTTAAAGATTAGATTCTAAATCTTATCAAATTGGGTCTCCAAGCCCAACTAACATCCAATGTGTGTTTAATTAAAGTCCGATGGGCTTTCAATTGATTTATAAAGGCTTGGGCTTTGGTCAATGTGGGTCAAACCCAATTACCAAGCCCAAATAAGGAATCACCCTTAAGTGCCATAAAATCAATTTCAAGCCCATAAGGCCCAATTAAACATAAAAGCCCATTAATTAAATTTTAATATTCCAAATTTTAAAATTCAATTGATTAAAGTGTAATTGCATGATTAATTCATTAAACCAAATATTTCAAAAATACCAATTTAATTTATTATTCATCAATTGTTCAAAACACTTGTCTAACATTTATTTGAACAAAAATCAAGTCCTTTAACATGTCATGTTGTATTCGGCCAAGAGAGATTTTTTGCGGTTCGATTTGTTTTTCAATCCAATTGAATCACTAATCTAACATTCGTATTGATTTTAAGTCATCTAATGAACTTGAAAGTAAAAATTCAATAAAGTGAAAAGACCTCCATTTTCGGTCAAGCATCAACTTTAGGGAAAAAATCATCCAATGCATTTTTCTCAAAATTGATCATGTATTACATCAAATATCATACATTTAATCATGCTTAAGTCATCCAATAACTTGTGCATGAGAAATTCCAAATCTTAAAATGACCTACACATTCGGCCAAGGCATCAATTTTGGGGAAAAAATATCCAATGCAATTTTCTCTCAAATTGATCATGTAATACATCATATTACAAACATTTAAGCACACTCAAATCATCCAATGAACTTGTGCATGCAAAAATTCAACTTAATGGAAGTACCTCACATTCGGCCAAAGGAACATTTTGGGGGAAAAATCATCCAATGCATTTTTCTCAAAATTGATCATGTATTATATCATATATCATACATGTAATCATGCTTAAGTCATCAAATAAGCTTGTGCATGAAAAATTCCAAATCAATGGAAGCACCTCCACATTCGGCCAAGACAACATTTTGGGGGAAAAATCATCCAATGCATTTTTATTAAAATTGATCATGTAATATATCAAATAACATACATATAAGCATACTTTAGCATCCAATTTCACAAGAACATGCTTCAATCAATTTTCCCCAAATTAACCCTAATGTATTTCATGCTTAAACATGGCTCAATGATACCATTGTTGGTTTCTATAATTAGTCCCAAAGAAAGATTAAGCCATAGAAATACAACAAGTAATATAAACGATTTCGATTTTTCCTCAAACACATTCTAGAGTGATAAGAGAATCACAACAAGTGGTATCAGTAGCTTTGGTTATACTTTAGGATCGTAAAATCGAAGAATAAAGCTCGGTTCAAAAAATTCGGGTTCCGGTAAAGTTGTCAAAAATTATTTTGAGCATACCATCAGCTATTCACATCGAGACGAGTTAGATGGTATTTTTGGCTATTAAACGGACGTCTGAGGAGCCCGTATGCTCCGCTACTCTCACCACGGGCCACACGCGCGTCTGGAGGAAGAAGACGATTACGTGTCGTCCACGTCAGTGCCATATCAGCAAACTTTAGCACCCAGTCAGTGACACATTATTGTTGGACAATTATGACCCATAGCATCACTATTTGTAAAAGACATGGTGTTTTTGTACAAATTAACTATGTGACAAAGGAAATTGCTCTTTTATCATTTTGTAATTGGATTACTTGGATATATAAATGATAAAAGTCCATATGATTAGTACCGGATTAATAAGATATGAGACAACATTAATCCACAAAAGGTTTGATCATTAAATATCCCTAGTCGTAGTATTATCGAGACTCGACATAGATAATACGAAATAGACTAGTTTTACACTTGTGCGCGTTATGGCATAGTTCTCATATATTTAAGTATTAGATACTTATGCAAGTGTGATAAGAGGTTCTGTAAGCCGTTGGACTGGGAACAGCTTCGCTCTGGATAGACCTATCGGAGTCCCATTGGTAGTATGACTATGTGTCAATGGGAATCCGAATCAGGGTAGATGTATATGGTATTAACCTGAGACTTGCATCGCTAATACTTGCGACAATCAGTATACTTTGGTTTTGGGCGTCCAGAGCTTTAACATGTTTTGTGTACGCCTCTTCTGGGTATACTGAGAATCGTAGTGTGTTGAGTGTGATGTCGAGATGGAAGTATCACTTCAGTTATATGGAGATGATGATCACACAAGATACAGAACTAGTACTCTTATATGCTACATCTATCGGGATAGTATGACTAGGTCATGATTATTCGATTACAGAGACTAGTTGCTGATGATCCGATATATACTTCGCACGGGGCAGACACAATTCCAGTCCTAGGCCTAGGATGTGACATCCGATACTGGATCGTATTACGCAATACATTGTATACTATACCTGATACATATTATATATTCCTTGTTGAATATTTCTGGAGAATTGGGTAGGCATGGTGCTTTGCTAGAAGCCAACCATGTATTGTAAATCGGTGAGAACCTGGTACGGGGTACGCACGTGTCGGATAGTCCGACAACCGTATTTACTGCCAACATATATGGGGATCTCTTGGGTCGCTTCCCAAAGATTCACCAATGACATTTTACTCGAACAGAATTAATCTGAGATTAATTATGAGAGAGGGAAAATTAATTTGGGATTAATTGCGGCAAGAATTAATCTGGGATTAATCGGTAAAATAAATTTAATAGTCAAATTGGATTTTTCTATTTAATTTATTTATTTGGGCTAAAATAATATATCAGATATATTAATAGAAACTGGATTTCAATGCGGAATTAAAATTGGATTTTAATTCAAGCGAACAAATTAATTTGGAATTAATTCGTTAGCGACTTTCGTAATAATTTTGCTAGGCATTATTATTTAATTAAATTGGATTTAATTAAGTCGCAACGGAAAATTCGTTTAGTCGGATTAAACGAACCCGGGCCCAAAATATGTTGTGTTAGCCAACTTGAATTTGAAATTTAATTGGGTGGGACCCACAACTTACATCAATTGTTTGACAAGTTGATGTGAGTAGTTGGCATCATTTAAAAAGGCATCTTTTTGTCAACTCACACACAACTTTTGAAACAAGTTTTGGAAACTTAAAATCACTATTCATTTCTCTCTTTCCTCTCCACTCTTCACCATGGCCGAATTTTGCTTCTCTTGGAGGACAAATTTTTACTTCATTTTTTTTATCAAAGCTAGCACTTTGGGAGTCCTTTTAAGGTGATATGGAAACTCACCCAAGAGATTGGAACTCAACAACTAAGCTTGGAGCTTCTACATTCAAGGAAAATTTTGAAATCTCGAAACCGATCAATGTAAGTATTCTGCAACTTACTCGTTGAATTCACACTACAACTCACATTTAGAGATCCTATGGCATGTGTAGGACACTAACAATGGTATCAGAGCCATATCTAAGCATGATTTGAATCTAGGGTTCTAAACTTTAATTTGGGGATTTTATGCTTGGAGTATGAAAATTCGAAATTGGTTGTTTGGTTGTGTTTAGATGATAATGAATTGGATTTGTAAAAAAAATGATTAGATTAATTTTCCCCAAATTCCCTCACATGGCCGAATAGAACCCTAAGTTATGCTCATGGTGATTTTTTGAATTTTGACAATTGGATGTGTTAAAAGCATGAAATGAATATTGATTGTTGATTTAATTGGATTGAAATCAAAATTGAGTGTTATTTCATGTAATTGCCGTGAGTATGAAGACTGTTGAATAAGTTGATTTTGCTTCAATTTGTGTTGGACATGAATTGGATAATTAAGCATGATTAATTGGATTAATTAGTGTTTTAGAAACATTAGATTAATTGTGTTAATTACACTTTAATTGGATTAATATGTAATTTGGAATAATATGTTAATTTAATTTATTGTATTTGGGCTAATGGGCTTGGTTGGGCCAAGTATAGTTTTGGACAATTGAGTTGGATCTAATTGGGTCTAAAACCATTTCCATAAAGTCCAAAATATGACATTGGGCCTTTAATAATTTAATTGGGCCTAATGGGCCTAAATTGATTTTTGGCATAGGGTGATTCCTAATTGGGCCTTGGCATCTTGGGTTGGATCCATAATTGCCAAAGCCCATGCCTAAAGAATTAATTGAAAGCCCATTGGACTTTAATTGAATTGGCATTGGATGCTAATTGGGCATTTGAGACTGATGAGCGAAAAATATATCAATATTTACCGCCCCTTTTACTTAATATTTTGTTTAGTTTCTCGGGTTTGATGAACGTTTTGATATATTTTAGTTAGGGGTGGCAATTTGGGTCAGGATTCGTTTATTCGTTCGATTCGATTCGCTTTAAAGCGAATACGGGTTTGGAAAAATATATTCGTTAAATAAATGGGTCAATTCGATTCGATTCGTTTATTAAACGAATCGAATCCGAATTTGAGGTCATTAATTCGTTTATTCGTTTATTAAACGAATCATAAACGAATCGAATCCGAATCGAATTCGTTTAATACCCGTTTAATTTTATTACAAATTTACCCTTAAAATTTTCAAATATGTGTTTAACTGCTTGGATATTTTAGTAATTATCTACGTTTAACCTAAATATCTAAACCTAAATTTCATTAAACATTTCTTACTTCCCAGCCGCCTCTCTCAATCAAAAGAATCAATTACAAACCTAAAACTCTCTCAAATCTGGAATCAATCGCCGGGCTTCTTCTTCTTCAGCCTTCACGCACGCTTCAGTTCTTCTTCTCCTGATTTAGTGTCTCCATATTTTTGTTCTTGGAGCACAATAATCAAAGGATTGGAAAGCAATTTTCTCTATTAAGGCGCTGTGTTTATGTAGAGGATGCTGTGGGTTGGTGGATGTTCAGTGAAGATTCAGATGACAAAGGGGCAGTTTCCTTCAGAATTCTTCAGCTATTTTCACCATTAAGCTTTACTGTTATGTGATTGTAATATATCTGGATTGTGGAATGTAATATTTTTTTTAAAAAAAATAACTCAATAATATAATTTTATTTTATTTGCAGGATTTTCATCCCGGATTATAATGATAAAGCAGTTTGTCTTTACCGTCGCAACTTGTATTCGAGATTTTGGTCAAATTGTGTTTTGAAAATTTTAAGTGTTATTATGCAATTGATTTGTAATTTGAAATTTGGAGCTTGTTGTAAGGATTTTAAGATTTTAAGTGTTATTATGCAATTTATTATGCTTAGATTTTGTATTTTATTTTGATTAAACGAATCGAATACGAATATTCGATTAATAAATGAATACGAATATTTGAATAATAAACGAATACGAATATTTGAATAATAAACGAATCGGATGCGAATAATAAACGAATCAGATGCGAATAGTAAATGAATCGGATGCAAATAGTAAACGAAAAATAAATTCGATTCGATTCATTTGATTTATGTAAACAAATAAATGAATCGAATACGAATGTTCTTTTATTAAACGAATCGAATCCGAATCCTAATATCAAGATTCGTTTAATAAACGAATCGAATTCGAATTTAGTACATTACAATTCGATTCGTTTAGAATTCGTCATGAATTCGATTCGTTGATTCGTTTTGCCACCCCTAATTTTAGTTTATTTTTCAAATAAAATAATATTGGGACTCAATGAAATCATTTAGGACGAAATGTGGGCCAAATAAGGGCAAATATTGGACTTGACATTTTAATTTTGGATATTGGAAACTTGAAAGGGCGTTTTAACGAAGTGCAGTTTTGGAAATTCCAGTTTTGCGCATCTGTCGTATTTTAGGCATAACGTTTTACTCCGATATCGGATTGAGCTGATTCAAGTTCCAGATTAAAGAAGACTCAAAGCGCTACAACGTTAAAAGATAAAATAATTTCGAATTCTGAAGATTTCATGACCGAAATAGATGAAAAATCCGGAAGTGTGTTGTGTGTAATTATTAAAGTCATTTTCAAAGCAAAAAATAAAAAAATAAAAAAATAAAAAATAAAAAATAGTCGAACTCCCACCAAACATGATAGCAATTAATAATGGATTTGGTGGAGCAATTAGTGGAGTAATTAATAATGGATTTGGTGGAGCAGTTAGTGGAGCAATGAGTGGAGGATTTGGTGGAGCATTTGGTGGATGATTTGATGGAGGCAAAATTTTGCCTATAAATACCAAGCCATTTCATTTGTAAATTCATACTTTATTATAAGGAATTCTTTAAGAATACTAAGAAGATTGTATCTTTTTTGTTTATTTACAGCTTTCAGTAATTAATTTTCGCTTTCACACTTTCTTTTCTTTTCAATTTTTACTTTCCGCAATTTACTTTTACGCACAATACTTTTCTTTCTTTAATTTTCAGTTTTTACTTTTCAGTAATGAGGAGGTAACTCCCATTTGCTGGGGTAAAATGTAAAACTTTTATTACTAATATTTAGATTAATCTCCCTTAATTATAATATATAAACTAGTTAAAACCTGACTTTACGAGGATACCGCCATATTGGTCAGTTGGTAATTATTTAAATTGGTTTTAACATGACTAAACTGGATACCGCCTGATTGGTCGGTTGGTAATTAATTATTAAATTGACTTAATCTGGATACCGCCTATATGGCTGGTTGATAATTATCATGCAAAGTTAATATATTAATAGAAGTAATAAAAGTGGATCCTTTTACCTCAGCATTTTCTTTTATTGTACTTTTACTTTATTTACTTTTCAGCAATTTACTTTTAGCATTTACTTTTCAGTAATTTACTTTCAGCATTTAATTTTCAGTATTTAATTTCAGCATTTACTTTACATCATTTACTTTTCAGCAATTTACTTTTCAGCATTTTACTTTATGTCTTTTATTTTATTTAAGTTTTTACTACCCGTAAATAAATGTCGTAACTAAGCCAGTTATCTGGGGTTGTGATGAAGTCCCATATCACTGGTTTATAAGGGGTTAAATTACAGTTTGGGTAATATAAAGGTTTATTTATTGAGCCTCAGTCTTAATGCATTTTGTTAACTGGCCATTAATAAGATTGATTCGGTAAACTTAAAATGAATTTGGAAAAGAGATTTTAGGTTTAAGACCTTAGACTTAATAGCCCACGATCTTCATTGAGGATAGATAACCCTTTAATAGATTTCCTTACAGGATATGAATATACCTGTCGGGCGGGGGTAGCCATAATTGGAACTTAATCTTAATAAATTCAGATAACTTGGTTAACATAGGAATATGATTAATTGGGTTATACTGGGTATTTTTATTTGTCCATCGGAAGAGACTTTTACATAATTTCATGTTCCAGGTAAATAAACCAATATATTACACAAATGTAAAAATAACCACATCATCTTTTAAAAAGATGTTGGAAGGATTCACAAACCTGGATAGTTTTATAAATTTGAATTTTCTTCAATCTACTTTCAAGCAATTTTATTTACTTGTTTTAAGTTTTAAAGTCACCACCCAATCAAACAACCAATCCATTATATACTTGTAAATATTTAACTTCATAAATTAATAACAATAGGTTTTAAGTCCTCGTGAGATCGATACTTTTACACTACTTGAACGATACGTGCGCTTGCGTTATACGTATGTGATTACGCGCTGGTCAGAGACCCAATTGGATTGGATTTGGAATCCAAGTATAAAAAGGCACTATTACAAGTGTAATTGTTTAATTTGGAATCAAACATGAATTAGTATTGGATACAATTTGAATTGGATTTAAAATTGTAGTTCGATATAATTCAAGAATACTTACTTTGAGTATTTATTCTTAATCGAGTTGGACTCGCGTAAATCAAATTGTTGTATGAACATTGGACGGTCATTAATCAAAGATTAATTAATTGGATTAGATTGATTGACATCATGCTTTGTGTGAATAATTGGATGTATTTATATGAATAATGTATATCAGATGGATATTAGTTGGGTGGGGCAATTTTGGAAATTATTATAAATTTGGAATTTATTTAAATTGGACCTGGGTGTCCAGCCTTTCACCTCTTGTATTTCTCTTCTCACCAATTCCACTCAATGTAAATGAGGTTTCTTTATGTATTATGTAATTGGGTAGAAGAATGTAAATTATAAAAGACATGGTGTTTTTGTACAAATTAACTATGTGACAAAGGAAATTGCTCTTTTATCATTTTGTAATTGGATTACTTGGAAATATAAATGATAAAAGTCCATATGATTAGTACCAGATTAATAATATATGAGACAATATTAATCCACGAAAGGTTTGATCATTAAATATCCATAGTCATAGTATTATCGAAACTGGACATCGATAATACGGAATAAACTAGTATTACACTTGTGCGCGTTATGGAAGCTTAACAACATAGTTCTCATATATTAAAGTATTGAATATTTATGCAAGTGTGATAAGAGGTTCTGTTATCCGGTGGACTGGGAACAGCTTCGCTCTGGATAGGACCATTGGAGTCCCATTGATAGTATGATTATGTGTCTGTGGGAATCCGAATCAGGGTAGGTGTATGTGGTCTTAACTTGAGACTTGCATCGCTAATACTTGCGACAATCAGTATACTTTGGTTTTGGTCATCCAGAGCTTTAACAGGTTATGTGTACGCCTCTTCTGGGTATACTGAGAATCGTAGTGTGTTGGGTGTGATGTCGAGATGGAATTGTAACTTCAGTTATATGGAGATGATGATCACACATGATACAGAACTAGCACTCTTAAATGCTGCAGCTACTGGGATAGTATGACTAGGTCATGATTATCCAATTACAGAGACTAGTTGCTGATGATCCGATATATACTTCGTGCGGGGCAGACACAATTCCAGCCCTAGGCCTAGGATGTGACATCCGATACTGGATCGTATTACGCAATACATTATATACTATGCCTGATACAGATTGTATATTCCTCGTTGAATATTTCTGGAGAATTGGGTAGGCATGGTACTTTGCTAGAAGCCAACCATGTCTTGTAAATCGGTGAGAATGTGGTATGGGGTACACACGTGTCGGATAGTCCGATAACCGTATTTACTGCCAGCATATCCACAGATCTCTTGGGTTGCTTCCCAAAGATTCACCAATGATATTTGACTTGAACATAATTAATATGGGATTAATTATGAGAGAGATAAAATTAATATGGGATTAATTGCGGCAAAAATTAATTTAGGATTAATTTTTTTAGAATAGAGAACGCGATTAATTTGGAATTAATCGGTAAAATAACTTTAATAGTCAAATTGGATTTTTCTATTTAATTTATTTATTTGGGCTAAAATAATATATCAGATATATTAATAGAAATTGGATTTCAATGCGGAATTAAAATTGGATTTTAATTCAAGCAAACGAATTAATTTGGAATTAATTATTAAGCGACATTCGTAATAATTTTACTAGGCATTATTATTTAATTAAATTGGATTTAATTAAGTCGCAACAGAAAATTCGTTTAGTCGGATTAAACGAACCCGGGCCCAAAATATGTTGTGTTAGCCAACTTGAATTTGGAATTTAATTGGGTGGGACCCACAACTTACATCAATTGTTTGACAAGTTGATATGAGTAGTTGGCATCATTTAAAAAGGCATTTTTTTATCAACTCACACACAACTTTTGAAACAAGTTTTGGAAACTTAAAATCACTATTCATTTCTCTCTTTCCTCTCCACTCTTCACCATGGCCGAATTTTGCTTCTCTTGGAGGACAAATTTTTGCTTCATTTTTATCAAAGCTAGCACTTTGGGAGTCCTTTTAAGGTGATAGGGAAACTCACCCAAGAGTTTGGAACTCAACAACTAAGCTTGGAGCTTCTACATTCAAAAAAATTTTGAACTCTCCAAACCGTTCAATGTAAGTATTCCGCAACTTACTTGTTGAATTCACACTACAAATCACGTTTATAGATCCTATGGCATGTGTAGGACACTAACAGTCATCACGCAGTCAGCAGCCACGCCATGGACGCATCATTCGCCATGTCAGCGCCACATGTGAGCCACGTCAGCAAACTGGTCCCACTTTTGCCATGTCATCAGCCACGTCAGGCTGCTTGCCACATCATTCTGCCACGTCAGCAAAGGTGCCACGTCACACAGCCACGTCAGCATCCTGGTAAATTTCATTTAGCCCCCTGAAGTCTTTGAAATTTATAATTTAGCCCTAGAAGTTTTAGAAATTTACAAATCAGTCACTGAGTCGGATTTAGACCAATGAAGTATCTATTCCACCATTTTCGACCGTTCCGGACGTAACAGTGACCTCCAATTTTTGAAATTCAGCCCCAATTTTATCTTATTGTCATTTTAAACTCTAAAACTTAAAATAGAAATGGAAGATTTCCCTTCTGGTGCAATGATCAAGCTGACAACAACTAATTACTCCATCTGGAGACCTTAGATGATAGATTATTTACACTGTAATGATTTGTTCAATGTTATCGAGGTGAATTGAGTGAGACCAGAATCTGTTAAAGAGTATGACTTTAACAAACTCAATAACAGAACTCTGGGTCAGATTAGAGAGTGGATCAGTCACGGTGTCTTCCTGCACGTAGCACAGGATACAGATGCTTACGAAATGTGGATAAAGCTGGAAGACATGTTCCAGGCCAAAACAGCTCGAAATAAAGCCTTAATCATGAGGCATTTGTTTTAGGGTTGGTGCTCGGAGTACCAATCCGGATCGTATTTATGTCCGATTCATAAATACAAGCAATTGTATTTTCCATAATATTACTAATTTTAATGGTAGCACTCTTTGTCTTTTATACACTTATTCGATCTAATTGCGATTAGATATCTGATTACGATTAGATCGAAACTGAATCTGGTTATGTGATACGTGTATATTAGACAAAGACCCTAGGATTTACAGAATAGTACGTGTACGGGCCAAATTTGGTCCAAGGGTAACTTCGACCTTTCGCTTCGGGCCCACTACTGGATGCACCCCCAAAACCCCATAACCAAACCCCAAAGGCGTAATACAGGCCCAGGCCCAATGATTTTCAACACCTGTGACCAAAGGATCATCCAATGGCCAATCTACTTAATGCCCGGCCACAAAAATAAGAACCAGCCGTTCCAACCTACAAACGGGCAGAAGCTTTAAATGCCCCTCATGAAGTCGATCGTAACTGACTCCCAACGGACAAGTAATCAAAGAGCAATAAATGCACATGCACCCTTAAAAGGCATGTATATAAATGAAGAAGGTCTAGCAAGAGAGGAGGATTCAACTTCTAACTCTCCTACTCTCAGCTTTGAGACATCCTCAAGCTCACTGCACCTCCAACATACCGCCCTCACGGCATCCTACAGACTTCAAGGTAACATCTAACCTTGACCTCCCATCTATTACTTTATTGGTTCATTTACTGACTTGAGCATCGGAGTGCCCCCGGCACCCACCACATCGGTGGGCAGAACTCCCGCTCATTCTACCTCTGTTTTACAGGATCGCTAGTGCCCCCTCTACGAAATCTCGATTGTGAACCTTGGGCGAAATCCAGCGTCTACAATTTGGCGCCCACCGTGGGGCCTTAGCGATTTATAAGCAAACAAATCATACAGTCTACGAGGACTTACAAACATTACCATAGCCTCCAACACGAGCCTACAAAAGAAGAGGCATTTAATAAAGTGGAAAGGGATAATCCTCCAGCAGACAACCATCGACTACTTCAAGGGAAAAAGGTCAACATATCACCCCAACCGACCAAGCACAACAAACCCCCTCCGCTATATACAAGAAATGCAAGAGTTTAAATAGGCAATTATGTCAAGCCTAAGCAATGTCAGACTACCATTCCATTCTCGATGACAAATCCATTTACCCCAGTCGGCGTGTAAAGACCATCACTTTTACCAATCTACACAATTCCTCCAGTCGACATAAGAATACCCTCATAATCCTTCACCATAATCAACCAATAAGTATTCTCTACCATTCTTTCCATCCGGCATTGATGGCATGATATCCACTCCAGAAGACGTGAAATTTGATATGAAAGGATCGTTATCTTCTCTAGACGACATGGATGAATCTTAATCTCCTTCATACGACATGAAAGCGATGCCATCTTCTACAGTCGACATTAAGGGGATTACCGACTCCACTAGATGATTTGAAAGGATTGCCATCTCCTCTAGACCACACGAAAGGTTAGTCATCCCCTCCAGTCGACATGAAAGGATTGATTCCTGTTTTCTATATGAAGTGTATGGATTATCATTAGCTTCAGGCTACATAGGAAAACCTTAATCATATCTAGTAGAAAGAAGAATTCCATTAGCCTTAATTAGGTCCAGTCAACCTCTATCATGTCTTGTAGAGTGAGGAGTGGGGACCATGTTGGACCTTTGTCAGGTCCATTCGACCATACTCATGAATTTTCATCAGGTCCAAACCTTCATATAAGTCTTGTTGATTCTCAGAGACCTTTATCTAACGGAGTGAGTGAATTCCCTAATGGATCTTTATCCGGATCATTCGACCATTGTCTCATGGGTCAGATCTAGTTGACTGTAGACTCCTCGTATACCTTCAAATGGTGTGGAGTGAAGCTTTTCTTGGACCTTCATTAGGTCCGGTATGTCGTGAACTCTTTTGTACCTTCATAAGGTGTAGTGGCATACTGCCTGAGCTGATTAGCATCCTACACACAAAAGAAAATGTGAATGAAGCATGCAACCAAAATTTGCATGTGCATGGAGGTGTGTCCAGTCTACATTCGTTGTTCATAAAGGAAGCGTTCAACCAGGCGTAACCCATAAGCTATGCATGAGCTACCGGAAAGCGAGCCTACCATATATACCCAAGGCACGTGAACAAGCACATATGCACCCAAAAGCGCCACACGTGGAAAGCCATACACAATAGACAAGAAAGAAATAGGCTGAAGTCGAGAGGCAAGGGAACCCACACACGCCATATCATCATCTTCAAGAATGGGCCTTGAAGCCTACTACCTATTGTGCAAATTAAATAGAACCCCACGCTACATGTAGAGTAGAGTGTTGTTGTCCAAAATCGAGTGACCCATCATATCCAATTTCTTTCTCCAAACTGGTGGGTCCAGCCTACCACTCAAAGATAACCTGCCATCTCATCATGGAGACCGATACAGAAGCCCACTCCGTGATAATGCCATATCACTAAAACCTATGCGTTTCTGCCCAGAACTCGAGACGACTTTAAAGAACCAGTTCGCCAGGCTCTTCAATCCTGGAGCAAGTATACGACTTTCGCATTCTAATTGGTTATAAATTACGACCATGCCGATATCTAGATCAGTTTCCAGCGGGGTGATCACGGTGATGGGTATCCTTTCGATGGTCCGACTGATGGGAGGTCTCATTTCGATGCTGATGAAAAGTGGGTGGTGGGTGCGATTCCAGAAAGTTATGACATGTGTTTGCATGTGCTTGGTCATGTACTGAGGCTTGATCATACCTCTGATGAAGCAGCCATTATGTACCCGTTACTACCACTTGGAGGCACCAAAGGTTTGAATGATGATGATGTTACATGAATGGAGATATTATATGGTACTAAAAAAAATGTACGATTAAAAACATCATCATCATTCACTAAATTAGCACACGATTATAAGCTGAAAGTCCCACATCGCTCATTGCAAGCACCTTTAAAAATAACCTACCCCTTACTGAGTCACGCGATGCCCTCTACTCCAAGACGAGCAATGAAGATCAAGCCTATGTATGGGCCATACATGGCTCAGTTCATAACTTGGAATGAGCGAACCAGAGGTCGCACCCATGGCCATACCTGATGGCTTAATCATCGTCCCACCATCTTGATACCCCCACTCAGAGTCAAGTTCAATTTAACGCACGGAGTCCGGATTGGTTTGGATCTGCATTTGTGCAAGTAGACTGTCGTGTGGGCCTGTGTCGCATGCTTATTACGTCGAATCGACTGGAAGACCAAACAGAGGGGTTTACATATCTACTTTTTCTTTTTTAAATAGGAAGGATGGACGAACCTGCACCAACAAGAGATCTCTTTCTTGTTCCTATACCGGACTAGCCAACAAAGAAGTCATGTAACCATTTATAAGCGCCAATGAGAACTCCTAACTAAGAAGTCGTTCAGTTTCGGTACTCAAGTTCCTCCACACCTTTATACCGCGCCAGCTCAGTGCCTCACTTTCAGCGTCGAATCGATAAGTAGGAGACTCCTCATGAGGAGGCCACTACCCATCGACTGGCAATGAAAATTACAAGCTTCACTGCGACTGAAGACTCGTAGTAAGAATAAAGAGACAGGTCTACCGAAGATTGCAAAACAAGGTTAAGTCTATAACCATTTCGGACATTTGTACATCACGTGAAGCACACAGTCACATAGTGAAAATACCAAGAATGCATCCAAGGAGAGTGAAGACACCGAGTGCACACATGATGCATCACCATTCTCCAAGCTTGGTGATAAACCGTACATGAGTATCATACGAATGCAAAAGGGGCAAACTGAACCACCCATATTCCACTTTGAGAAACTCATGCTACACCCCTTCCTGTAGAAAGAGACGAATCATATATGGTCCAACCAATATGCATTCCTCCAGCCAACTTGCATGGCCTTCAGCCGACATAAGTGCATCCAGTCTCGCGAATGTCCTCCAAACCAATGAACATGAATCTAGTAACATGAATGTCCAACAAGCGACGTGCGCGAATCCAATAAATACATCTAAGCATATGGCATACTTATTTGAATACAAGTGTGTGGAATTTACGTAGCTTTTTGGGCCTCTTTCATGGCCCAATAATTGCCAACAACACATGAACTTTGGTCCTATAATACATTTAAGCTACTTCGATGAGTGTAGAAGTAACAGCAAGGTGTCGCATTATTAGGTCTCCTAGACTTCTTTTGACTTTCATCAAGTCCAGTAGAATGAAGACAATTATTAACCTTCATCAGGTTTAAAGTGGGGACTGGTTTAAAGGCTTTGTAAAATCCAGTAGACTTGAAGCGATCTGGAAGATTAAAGAATAGTCTTCCTCAAAATATTAATAAAACCATTTCTCCCGGCTGACATGATCGCCATATGAAAGCTTAAGATCTGGACATTCAAATAGTCCAGGCAACATGGAAACTCCTCTGGTTCCTCTTCAGGACCAATAGGCTGGAAATCATCCTGGACTTCATCTGGTCCAATCGACGGGGAACACTCCCCAAATTGGCTTGTGATGGAGCCAAGTGTAAGTTCTTTGACCTTCCCCTGGTCCAGAAGACATGTAGGCTCGTTTTGGCCCCTCCTTGATACCAAACGAGTAAATGTCTTCCGGGTCTTCATCAAAACCAATCGACAGGGGACATCCCCCAGATGACTCATGTCGAGTCAAATAAAGACATGGACTTCCTACAGTCCATACGACAGAATGTCGTATGAAATAACTCTTGAGCCATAATCCGATTCAGTCGACATGGGACATCCCCCAGATGACTCATGCCGAGTCGAATAAAGACATGGACTTCCTACAGTCCATACGTCATAATGTCGTATGAAATAACTCCTGAGCCATCATCCAATTCAGTCGACATGGGACATCCCCCAGATGACTCATGCCGAGTCGAATAAAGACATGGACTTCCTACAGTCCATACGACACAATGTCGTATGAAATAAATCCTGAACCATCATTCGGTTCAGTCGACAGGGGACATCCCCCATATGACTCATGCCGAGTCAAATAAAGACATGGGCTTCCTACAGTCCATACGACGCATGTCGTATAAATTATATCCTGAATCTTCACCAGGATCAGTCGACCGGGAACATCCCCCAGAGACTCATGTCAAGTCAAGTTGTAAACATGATTTACACATATCGTATGACTTATATCGTGACCTTCATCTGGTTCAGCCGACTGGGTACTTCCCCAATGGCTCTTGTAGAGTCAAATTCATAACTACACATTCGTTTGGTCAAATTAGTAGGTACCATCAACGCTCGAGTACACCTACATACCAATGCCTCATCCCAAGCGACACAAGCGTCAAGTACTCTCCAAGCTAAAGACTCATTGACTTAGAGAGTATGGGACAAACTGTACGGGCCAAATTTAGTCCAAGGGTAACTTTGACATTTCGCTTCGGGCCCACTACTGGATGCACCCCCAAAACCCCCTAACCAAACCCCAAAGGCGTAATACAGGCCCAGGCCCAATGATGTTCAACACATGTGACCAAAGGATCATCCAATGGCCAATCTACTTATGCCTGGCCTCATAAATACGAACCAACCGTTCCAACCTACAAATGGGCAGAAGCACTAAATGCCCCTCATGAAGTCGATCGTAACTGACTCCCAACGGACAAGTAATCAAAGAGCAGTAAATGCACATGCACCCTTAAAAGGCATGTATATAAATCAAGAAGGTCTAGCAAGAGAGGGGGATTCAACTTCTAACTCTCCTACTCTCAGCTTTGAGACATCCCCAAGCTCACCGCACCTCCAACATACCGCCCTCACGGCATCCTACAGACTTCAAGGTAACATCTAACCTTGACCTCCCATGTACTACTTTTTTGGTTCATTTACTAACTTGAGCATCGGAGTGCCCCCGGCACCCACCACACCGGTGGGCAGAACTCTCGCTCATTCTATTTCTGTTTTGCAGGATCGCTAGTGCCCCCTCTACGAAATCTCGATTGTGGACCTTGGACGAAATCCAGCGTCTATAGTACGTAGTTACAACGTAGTTTGTAATTGACATTGGGAATCACACTATTAGTTGTATATCCTTAAATAAAGTTCCTGGTCAAGATTTACTGACACAGGTCGGTTAGCAAAATCCGCTGAGTCTAGTATATATCCTATATCATGACTTGGTCCGATGGTTTATCCTAGTGAACCATGAGTCTCGGGAGACTCGTATAGACATGTAGGTGATTATTTGATAAGACACTGAATGACTCAGTGAAGGTTTCCTAATAGATGGTACACCAACATTAATAAGAACCTTCTCGAGTTGAGCGAGCATAGTGGTCCTTCGACTTGAGATACCACTGTGGATATATAAGCTATCCTCCATACTTTGATGGCAGTCACGTCACTGATCTAGTCATGATCAGACCTCCGGCTGTTCGTTGGGTGTGGACTAATGCTTATGATATCCTGTGCGTATCAAGATAAGATCCGTTAGTCCTGTGTACATGGGATATGCATCCAGCACATGTTTACGATCTAGTAAATCCATGGCAGTGGTATAACGTCGTAAACTAGTTTTGAGTGTTATTTCGAGGTTTATAGTAAGAGCGGGAGGTTAAGATTTAAGAGCCAGATATAGGGGAATGACTCACCGTTATCTTACTAAGGAGTATAGTAAGGAAGTAGGACATGAAAATGGTATGAGAAATGAGAAAAGTAACAAGGAAATTTAGTATATTTGGGTGCAATGACAACATAATGAAGAAATGATAGAGTAAAGAATCAATAATAGTTATGAGACCCTGGAGCTTAGTAACTAAAAGAACTAGTGATGAGAACAAATGATAAGATTAGACAATCACGAGATGGCTCATGGTATTGAGAAGCATGACGATTTTAGGAAGAGTGTAATGCATGGATCAAATATTTCGTAGAAGATGACCTTAATAGTTGAAGTAAATAAAGTTTTCAAGGGAGTAAAGGAATAAGAAGTCGAGGAACTAAGATTAGAAAGGAACCTTCACAGTAGAATGAGCCCCTTAAGAAAGATAGAAATGAGATTATAATAGTACGCAGAGAAAAAGTACGTAGTAACTGCAGAGAGTTAAGTAACAGAAATGGCAAAGAAACAGTATATGGAACTTGTTAGAGAGTGCTTTTAGAAGGACTCGTATAGAATACGAAGTGATTAATTGATGAAAGAGGACCAAGTGTAAAGTTGTAAAAGGCAAGTCATATAAGTTTTAGCAACAAGACCTAGTGTAGGAAAAGACACCAGATAGGTATACATGAGAGCCTTAGGAAAAATTATGCGTCACCGAGACACCATAACAGAAGAGCCTCAAGACTAGTTCCCACCCTCCCAACCTCGATCGATACCAGTAACAAGGATGGACCTGAAGTGTAACCCATAGTAGTTTCAGTTATAGGGCGAAGTAGGAGAAAAAGTAAAAAAGATAACAGATATAGATACTGAAAGTAAAATTGTCAAGTAATAACAATAGGAGAGAAAATACTAAGTAAGTAGTGGCGAAAGTGTAATATGGTATAGAATAAATAAAACAAGATTATCACAGATGAGGAATCAATAAAAGAAGATATTCTAGCATGCGACCGAGTATATGAGGCCAGTTAATATAAAAGAATAATAAAGAAAGATAAAAGAGATAAGACCTATAGATATAGTCCAAGAAAGAACGACCGAGCTATTGAGAGTCAAAAGGAAGTTGCTAAGTAAGGACAGTACCGAAATAAGGTAGTAGTCAAATGATAAAAGATATTTCAAGAAATCAAGGTCTGGGGAAATGATAGGTACATATAGAAAGAAGATACTTCCCACGAAAAAGGCAGAAATATAGATCAAGAAAGTTCTTAGTAGATGATAGAATGAAGTGAAAGATGGAAAGAGTACTAAGAAAAGTTGTTGGCCAAAGTCAAGATCAATGTCCATCGCAAATGTGTTTGAACCATGAAAGCTTTGTTCCATATCACATGTCTTGGGCAAGTTGTGATTTGTTGGCCAAAGTCAAGGTCACTTCTTGTTCATCGATATGGATTACGAAGCTTTCCAAAGTCAATGGGTCCCGCTTAACTGGAATCATTAAGCTTGTTGAGCCAAAGACAAGGCTTAGTTGATTCAGAGGAAAAAGTTAGGAAAATATATTGGATATATTGGCATATATATTGTATATATGTTTCGGATTTGGAGGTCTACCTACCGGATATAGGAATTGGATGAGATCCAATTGATCTTAGAGATTTACCTAATTAAATATCATACAGCTTGTTAGCCAAAGTCAAGGTTGTGTATTATTTAACGGGATCCTAGCCCACTAGGAAACTAGGTTTCCCGAGTACTCAACAGAGGGTTAGAGGCTCGCCGAAAAATAGTGGGAGGCCAGTATTGAATTTGCAATTTCGTTCAAATAGTTGGCATTACGCGCTTTCAAATTATTTCGTCATTTTATGTATTTATTAGTTGGACTAATATTTTATTATTTTCTTGTAACAGTTGGACTGTACCCAAATATCGTTAATTGAATAGTTTGACTATTGCAATTAAGATGGCTGGAAAGATCGGAGTTAGAGATATTATCATGGGCGAAAATGTCTTTAATGGCGCGAACTTTCCTGACTGGGATATGAACCTCAGGATTGTCCTAGGGGCTGAGAGAATGCTCTATACGTTAGAGAGACCTCTCGGGCCTAAGCCCAGAAATGAGCAGCCGCTTGAGCTTGAGCTTTGGAAGACTCATAGTGATGTCAACTCAACTGCTCAATCCGTCATGCTCGCTGTAATGACCCCTCAATTTTATCGCCAGAACAAGGGATTGGATCCATATACTATGATGGAAAAATTGAAGGACCTTCATCGATCTAACCTTAGATCTCAAAGGTATGAATTGCAGAAGAAGCTCTTTAACTCTCGAATGTCAGAAGGTACATCTGTCGAGCACCATGTGTCACATATGATTGCTAACATTGAACAGCTGGGTCAGCTAGGTATAACCTTTGAGGCTGAGACTTCTATAGATTTGATCTTGTAGTCTCTTCCTGACAGCTGTAGTGGGTTCATCATGAACTACAATATGATGAACCAAGACCATTCTCTTGAAGGGTTGATGGAAATGCTGCGTGAAGCAGAAAAAGAGCTATTGAAGGGCAAAAAGCGCATGGCGCACTTCGCTTTAACATCTCAGTCTGCCAAAGGCTACTGGAGGTGTAAAGAAGAAGAAGTAGAAGGGCAAGGCCAAATCATCAAAGTCTTTTGGGAATGCTAAGGACAAATCCCAAGATTTCTACCTACAATGTGGCAAACGGGGTCACTGGAAGCGTGACTATCGTGAATACAATGCGCACATGAAGGAAATCAAAGCGGTCAAGGCACCGGCTTCAGGTATGTTTGTTATAGAAATAAACATGTCTACTTCTAGTTTTAAAAATTGGATTTTTGATTCTGGTTGTGGCACTCATATATGTACTGATGTGCAGGATCTGCAGATTAGCAGGAGACTGGCCTCATGAGAGATAGACCTCCGAGTTGGAAATGGGACTAGAGTCGCTGTTTTGGCTGTTGGGACTTATATTTTGGAACTGCCATCGGGGCATGTACTAAACTTATCAGACTGTTATTATGTACCTAGTTTGACTAGGAATATTTTTTCTGTATCTTGTTTAGCCCAATGTGGGTATACTTTTGTTTTTAGAAACACTGGGTGTTTTATGTATAAAAATGATTTTGAGATATGAAGTGCTGATGTGAATAATGGTCTTTATATTTTAAATATAAATCAATCTCAAACATATAATGTAACAAATAAAAGGCTTAAATTAAGTAACAAAGATGAAACTTATATGTGGCATTGTCGTCTGGGACACATTAACAAAACTCGCATATCCACACTTTTGAAGAGTGGGTACTTGGAGGGATTTGATCCAAATTCATATGACATCTGCGAATCTTATTTATTAGGCAAAATGCCTAAAACACCTTTTAGCGGTAAATGTGCACGTGCCACCGAACTGTTAGCCCTCATTCATAGTGACGTATGTGGGCCCATGTCTATCCAAGTTAGAGGAGGATATGAATACTCCGTAACCTTTACGGATGATGCATCGCTTTCCTTGAGAAGGAATTCCTAAATGCAGTGGTTAGTGGGAAGAAAGTAGAACTCGAAGAAAATCGGAGTGATATTATTCTTGGCACAAAATCCTTAATGGAACATGAACATTTCATCAGGGATGAGACTGTACCACAATCTTCGAATACACAAGAAACGCGTAGGTCGGAGAGAGTCAAAAAACAACCTGAGAGGTATGGGTTTCTGATCTCACCTCATGTGAATATTAATCTTATTGAGGAAGACGAATCGATTACGTATGAGGAAGCGATACGAGGTATCGACTCCAGTTTATGGCAAGATGCCATGAAATTCGAAATGGATTCCATGTACAAACCAACCAAGTTTGGACATTGGTTGATGCACCAGAAGGCGTAAAGCCTATTGGTTGCAAATGGGTCTTCAAGAAGAAGACCGACATAGATGGCAACATACAAACGTACAAAGCTAGGCTTGTAGCGAAATGGTATCATCAACAACATGGTGTTGATTACGATGAAACTTTTTCACCTGTTACGCTTCCATCCCCACCTTAGGCCCAACAACACTCGCTTTGTCACTATTTGTAGAAGAACTGGCAGAATAATTCGCTTATGTACTCTAGCAGTAGTGGGCGAAGCAAGGGATGGAGCTAGATATGGCAAATGGACGTCAAAATCGCTTTCCTTAACGGAAACCTTTTGGAGGATTGAAGCAAGCATCACGTTCTTGGAACCAACGTTTTGATGAGATCATAAAAGAATATGATTTCATTCAAAACGAGGATGATCCTTGTGTATATAAGAAGGTTAGTGGGAGCACAGTGACATTCATTATCCTTTATGTTGATGATGTATTGCTTATAGGGAATGACATTCCCATGCTACAATCGGTGAAAACTTGGCTTTCTTTAAAATTCTCCGAGAAAGATCTGGGAGAAGCAGCCTTTATTATGGGAATAAAGATCTACCGGGATAGATCTAGAAAGCTGCTTGGACTCTCCCAGAGCACGTACATTGACAAAGTACTGAAGAGATTCAACATGGATCAGTCTAAGAGGGGACTGTTGCCAGTGTCACGTGGCGTCACTCTATCTACGGACATGTGTCCTAAAACTCAAGATGAGAGAGATAACATGAGTCAGATCATGTTCACTTCAGTTTTCGGATCGATAATGTATGCCATGATATGTACGTGATCTGATGTCTCTATGCTTTGAGCATCTGTAGTCGCTATGAGGCCGATCCAGGTGATGGTCACTAGATGGCGGTTAAGAACATCCTTAAGTATCTTAGACGAAATAAGGATGCTTTCTTAATCTATAGAGATGGAGAACTTGAGGTAACCGGGTTTACCGATGCAAGTTTCCAAACTGATAAAGATGAATGTAAGTCGCAATCCGAGTACATATTTTGTTTGAACAACGGAGCAGTAAGCCAAAAATCTTCCAACCAAGAGACTGTTACCGATTCAACAACTTAAGCGGAATATATTGCTGCAGCTGAAACAGCAAAGAGGAATTTTGGATCCGTAAATTCCTAATTGGATTAGGAGTAGTTCCGTTAGCAGCTGAGCCCGTTCCATTGTATTGTGATAATAACGAGGCTATAACACAGGCTAAGGAACCGATGTCTCATCAACGATCCAAGCATGTTCTTTGACGTTTCCATCTGATTCGTGAGATCATACATCATGGCGATGTGAAGATCGAGAAGGTCGCATCAAAGGACAACATTGCAGATCCGCTGACGAAAGCTATTCCTCAGTAAAAGTTTGAGCGACATGTACATAGTTCAGGTGTTAGATACTTGAGTGACTGGCTATAGGCCAAGTGGGAGATTGTTGGACAATTATGACCCATAGTGTCACTATTTGTAAAAGACATTGTGGTTTTTGTACAAATTAACTATGTGACAATGGAAATTGATATTTTTATCATTTTGTAATTAGATTACTTAAATATATAAATGATAAAAGTCCTTATGATTAGTTCCGGATTATAAGATATGAGACAGTATCAATCCACGAAGGTTTAATCATTAAATATCCCTAGTCGTAGTATTATCGAGACTGGACATCGATAATGCAGAATAGACTAATATTCCACTTGTGCGTGTTATGGAAGCGTAACATCATAGTTCTCATATATTTAAGTATTGGATACTTATGCAAGTGTGATATGAGGTTGTGTTTACCGATGGTACAGAAACAACTTCACTCCGGATAGACCCCTCGGAATCCCATTAGTAGTATGACTATGTGTCTATGGGAATCCGATTCAGGGTAGGTGTATTTGGTCTTAACCTGAGACTTGCATCGCTAATACTTGCGACAATCAATATGCTTTGGTTTTGGTCATCCTAGACTTTAACAGGTTATGTGTACGACTCTTCTGGGTTTATTGAGAATTGTAGTGTATTGGGTGTGATGTCATGACGGAAGTATCACTTCAGTCATATGGAGATGATGATCACGCAGTGATACATAACTGGTTCTCTATTATGTTGCAACTATCAGGATAATATGACAAGGTCATGATTATCCGATTATAGAGACTAGTTGCTTGTGATCCGATATTTGCTTCGTACGAGGCAGACACTATTCCATCCCCAGGCCTTGCATGTGACATCTAATACTGGATCGCAATACGCAATACTACGTATACTACGCCTGACAAAGATTATATATTCCTTAAAAGAATATTTCTGGAGAATTGGGTAGGCATGGTGCTTTGCTATAAGCCAACCATGTCTTGTAAATCAGTAAGAACGTGGTACCGGGTACGCACCTATTCAGATAGTCCGAAGACCGGATTTACTGCCAACATATCCAAGGATCTCATAGGTCGCTTCCCGAAGATTCACCGATGACGTATGACTCGAACAAAATTAATCTGGGATTAATTATAAGAGAGAGAAAATTAATCTGGGATTAATTACGGCGAGAATTTATCTGGGATAAAATTCAAATAGTAGAGAGAGAACGATTAATTTAGAATTAATCAATTAAATAATATATTCTATATACTAAATAAAATTAGATTTCATAACGGAATTAAAATTGGATTTTAATTCGGGCAAATGAATTAATTTAGAATTATTTCGCGAGCGAATTTCGTAATAATTTTGTGAGGCACTATTATTTAATTAAATTGGATTTAATTATGTTGCAACGGAAAATTCATTTAATCGGATTAAGCGAACCCAAGCCCGAAGTGTGTTGAACAAGTCACTTGAATTTTGAATTAAAATGGGTCCCACCAACTTACATCACTTGTCCATCAAGGGTCAAAGTTGATTGATGGCAGTAGTTGGAGGCATTAAATGCATTTTCCCTCCAACAATTTGCTTTAGCTTTTTTGAAAAAGCATATACCAAATTTGAGAGACTTTTTGGAAAAACAAAACACAAAACTTGAAAAACTCTCCTCCATTTTTTCTCCCTTGGCCGAACCACCCTCTCCCTATCTTAGAGATTTTGTTGCAAAATTTCAAGAGAGCTAGCACTTAAAGGAGTCATTCAAATGTGTTAGGGAAACCATTCCCAAGAGTTTGGAATCAAAGATCAAGCTTGGAGCTAAATCAAACATACAATCAAAGGAGATCTTGGAGCACTTCTAAAGGAGGAAAATTTTGATATTCTCTACATCCACTCAACCGATCGTTGTAAGTATTTTTCCGCAATATTACTTCAAGTATTCACATATTTTATGCAACATCCGATACTGGATTGTAATACGCAATACTACGTATATTACGCCTGACAAAGATTATATATATTCCTTAAAGAATATTTCTGGAGAATTGGGTAGGCATGGTGCTTTGCTAGAAGCCAACTATGTCTTGTAAATCGGTAAGAACGTGGTACGAGGTACGCACGTATTCGGATAGTTCGCCGACCGGATTTACTGCCAACATATCCAGGGATCTCATGGGTCGCTTCCCGAAGATTCACCGATGACGTTTGACTCGAACATAATTAATCTGGGATTAATTAGAAGAGAGAGAAAATTAATATGGGATTAATTACGGTGAGAATTTATCTGGGATAAAATTCGTATAGAAGAGAGAGAACGATTAATTCAGAATTAATCGATTAAATAATATATTCGATATATTAATTGAAATTAGATTTCAAAGCGGAATTAAAATTTGAATTTAATTCGGGCGAACGAATTAATTTAGAATTAATTCGTAAGCGACTTTAATTGTGTCGTAACGGTAAATTCATTAATTCGGAATTAAACGAACCTGAGCCCGAGCGAAGTTGCGCGTTGAGATTCTTCGACGTAAATTCGGAATTTATAAGTGGTGAGACCCACTTGACTTACATCACTTTTGACTTGTGATGGAAGTGGTTGAATTGGAGTGTAAATCTAAGCTTACTTGTTTTTTACTCCAACCAATCTCTACACACTTTGTGATTGTTTATTCATTTTTTGAATGACTAATACTAAATCTTGGATTTGGTATATCATAATTTTGATTTTGGAAATCAAATAACACAACTCAAAAATTGAAAAAACTATCTATCTCTCTTTTCTTTGTTGAAGCCGAGAGCTTCCCTTTCCTAGTGAGAAAATTTATTGCAAATTTTCTTCATTGCTAGCACATCAAAGAGTCTACAAAGGTGATAGGGAAACAATCCCATTGAGTTTGGAATTCATTCATCAAGCTTGGAGCTCAACATACAATCAAAGAAGAAGATCTTGGAGCACTTCTCAAAGAGGAAATTTTGAACTTTCCTACATCCACTTATCCGATCGTTGTAAGTATTTTTCCGCTATCTTACTTCGAGTATTCACATCTTTTATGCTTAATTTGATCCTAGGCTTGTTCTTAGAGAACCCAACAATGATATCATGAGCCAATTTAAGCATGAAATGGATTAGGGTTCATAGTTTACGATTTTGAGAAATAAAAGTTTAATATATTGTTGAGTTGGGATTATGGTCCCTGAGCATGACTTTGCATTTAGATGGTTTAGAACACACTGAGGAAGTCAGAGGCTAATGGGATTAGTACTCCTATCCCATGCCGGTAACATCTCCTAGACTTGGGGATGTTATAGAGAGCCTAGGAAATAATGGCTTAGCAACATGGCTGACGTCACGAGTTGGTGTAATTGTAGAATTTGACCTAGTATATAAGGTGGTGGAGAACTCATTCTAAGGGGTTGGCTAATTCGTTTCGCACATGACTTGTAAAAGAAAGAGCAACTAAGACACGTTCACATATACCTGAAGAAGGTGATCACATACCTAATGCATTAATTTGATTTTAAAAAAAAGGACAAAAATATCCCTTGTCTTCCAACTTCGTTTTTTATATATAAAAAAAAAAGGGATTTGATTTTCTCTCTCTTGTTCATTTCTCTCCACTGCCGAAACAAGAAGAACAAAAACCCACAAATTTTGTTTGATCAAAACATGAAAGAAAAGGAAGAAAAATCAAGAAAAAGTTTGGAGGATTTTGGGAATTAAAGGTAATTCAATATTCCTTTGAGCTTGAAATTTGATTTCTTATTTTCTTGATGAACTAGTATGATTCTAGGGTTTCTTTTTCTTTTAGAATTTGGGGCTTTTTGTTTGGTGGTTGGAATTGGAAGAATATGCATGTGTGAAGTAATAAATTGGATGAATTTGATGAATTTTGTATCCAATTTTGTTCAAATTGTCTTGGACAATAAGTTGTCATTCTAGAGTGTAAAATCCACTCATTTTATGCCTAGAATTGTTCTAGAGTGATTCATATGTGTGGTGACTTGATTTGGTGTGTTGATTAATTTGATTAATTATGGATATTTGGATTAAAAGCATGAAAAATGACAAATTCAGTTTCTGCTACAGGTCTGAGTTTGATTCTGATTTTTGTGATGAAATTTATGTGTTTAAAATGTAATGGATGTAATTTGGGAGTCGGCACAATTTCCGGAAAGTGTTTCGGAGTTGAAATAAGCGAAAACGGCCAAAAACGGTGCTACCGGGTGGATTTTGAGCCAACCAGGTGACGGCTGTGAAAACAGTGATTCCGTCACTGTTCTGGCAGCCCGTGTACTGCCCCGACACTATTGGAGCTGACCTGGGCAGTTTCCATAAGTGTCGGGTAGTCGGTTCGGTCAAAAACGCGTTTTAGGCAATTTTACGGAAAAACAGTTTTCGTAAAAGTTTCGTGAGTTTTCAACTATATTTATATTAATATATGATATTAAATAAATTGGTTTAGGTAATATATGAATAAATTATTCATATTAGATATTGAATATTTTATTCGGTATTTTGAAAAGTTTTAAAATACGATATCGCCCGGACTCGCGCTTCCGCTGCGCCCAATACCCAAAACCCCAACAGTAAAAGCTTGATAACCATATAATATTTATTCTTTCAAGACATCTTGTGTGTAATGAATTCAAATTCAATTAAGTATGAAATCAAATCAAATTCAAACTTATATTTAAAAGATAGATTTAATATTGATTGATACCAAATATTAGCTCTGATCAATTACAAACATATATTTTATCAGCTTTTAGTGGCTAATCTTGACAGACAACACATGATTTTTCCACACTGCCAATTATCTTATACTTGCCCTAGTATAATAAAATATAAAATACTCATGCAACTGGATAGGAAGATCCAGTGGCAATGCCACATAGACCTTCAACAGCATCAACATCTCTGAGAATCTTCATATACCCAGCCTCACCCCAACTCTTTCCCCATGAATTCTTAATTAACCAGTATTTAGTTCCATCTTCAGTTGTTCCAAAGCCAACAATAGCAACAGCATGATTACAATGAGTCCCGCATTCTCCATTGAAAATACCGCCTTGATAATTCTGGAAGTCTCGTCCGCCGCCTTCAATACAAACTGATACTGGTTGCATGGTTGCAGCCTGGAGTAAGGCCTTCTCATCATTGGATGGTACATCTTCATATTTACTGATTTTAGCAGCTGCCATGGCTCGCTGTGCCTGACATGTTTCTTGGACTTGCTGGTACGGATAATCCGTCTCGCTGACGAGACCTTGGTTTTGTATAATGTATTGATAGGCATTATCCATCCAACCGCCACCGCATCCGTTATTTCCATTCGTTGAGCAGTCTAATAGTTGCTGCTCCGAAAGTGGAATCAATTGACCACTACACGGCCGCCACAGTTGAAAATGCCCAGCAACATCCTGCATGTATGTATGTATATTGAAATTAGTAAATTAGACGAAACAAAAATATTATAAGTGTAATTGTATTTTGTGATTCACTTACCACATTGGCCTTGGTACTTAATATGAGTGACAGCTCCTTTCTCCCTCCAGTCAATGCTATCTGGAACTTCAGTTAGGTTTTCGTACTTAAAGGATAATGTTGGGGATCGTTTTGACTGACTTGGCATCTTATATCCTGTATATGAAGCACGAAACTCATCATTAGTTGAATCTGAAAAGATATTGGTGCCTAACTTGTATGTTCGATTCCCCTCCATATTAGCCTTCTCAATGTATTCAAGATTTTCCTTGAATATCTTAAGGCGCAATTCCTTCTCTGTGTCATCCTGGTAGGTACGTCCATGGCGAGCCATCCAGTTTTCGTGTTTCTCAGTCATGGATGATTCATGGAATGAACGGGACACGACTTGAGATGCCCAAGTCACCATAATAATTAACATGGGAATGATTAAAAAATTCTTAAATATTAAAACCATGGTTTGAAGAGGTTTTTTTGTAAAGGGATTCACTAGCTATTTTTGCAGGTGGTGAAGAATCGAATCACCCATCGTAGCAAAATATATAATACTTTGCGTTAAATTGCCCTGCCTCATATTTCACGGTTACCAATCAAGCTATGTAATATGCGTAAATTATCACCGTGATGCTAGGAGATTACAACTTCGCCGTATCGTTGGGGTGGGGCTATTACTTATTTCAGCTTAGTTACAAAGGACTTCTGCACTATGTCAAATGGGAACGGCCTGAAAACTACCGGCATGGATTTTTATTAGATTATTTAGCATAAGACAATAAGTATGGTTTCATACCACCTGTTTCCATTAGAATCTCCTTTATCAAAAACTCTTGTTTGGATTCCTTCCTTGGAGGTTCCATACATTCCATTTTCCTTTCTTATAGCTCCTTAATGTTTTAACATATTTTCATTTAGTGTGATTATTGTTCTTTTTTGGTCCATGATTTAGGACTAAAAAAATCTTCCTGAATTTCAATCGGGTTTTTAAAATCTGGAGGAAAAATTATTCCACATCGAGCAGTTTAGGATCTCGAATCCTAATCGCGATTATGGATTTTCATTCAATCTTTAACTTACTGGGTTTCATTTAATTTTAATAAATGAGGAAGATTTTATTTAATATATTCTATCACAAATTATTGTGACAGTTTTATGATAGAAATTTTATCTATAACAAACTTTATGACGGATTTATGATAGAATATTATATATCACAAAATTAAAAAAATAATAAAAAATATTACATTGCCAAATTTCGAACATGTGACTTGGATCCCAAAAATACTTATCCTAAAGAGTTTCCACAAGACAAAAAACGTTAAATAAAAATATTTTTTCTAATATTATTTATAATAAATATATAGAATTTAATTTTTCAATTTTAAGACCAAAAAAAAAATGAAATCCTAGACCAGACTGGATCAAAATATTTCATCACCGTCTCTTTTGCAAACCAAATCACTCGTATGTTGAGCAACCATTTTAACGATTAAATCTCCCTCATTGAGCAGTCGCCGTGAAGCAGCCAATGTCAGGTAGCAGCCGTCGTGAAGAAACAAATTCAACGGTCTCAGTTTCTCTCATCAGTCATCAGAGAAATCTTCTTCATTGGCGTCCGCGTCGCAAGCTTGTAGCAGTTCTCCATTCTTGTACCAGAAGCCGTCATGTTCGTTGTCACACCCGTCCCCTTAGGTAGAGTAGGGGAGACGGAGATGTGAAACAGATAGAATTTTCCCTCTAAAATGGACTAATCCTTCAAATATAAAAAAATCAAATCAAATCTGAATAATATCCTTATATTTATATGATCTCTATGAACCAACTCAAAATAATCGTCCATAATAAATGAAAATACTTCATGTATCAAAAGTAGGCTCAGTGTCTATAACCAAATAACAATACATTCAAGAAAGACATATCTAAACCCTAATCCTAAGACATAATAAAGACATTTTACCGTTGGCACAACCTTTCTCTACTGGCAGGAAATGATGATGGAACAACAAATGAAAAATGAATGATCTACTAATCTGGTTAACCTATAAAATTTTAAGGAATGTGTAAGCTCACGCTTAGTGCAATGGATCACAGCTTAGTGCCGTGGATAAACAAGTAACAAGATGGACCGAATAAGTCTTTCATAATATAAAATAAATACATAAAGCTGTAAACTGATATATATATATATATAACATTTGCTTGAAATCGTAAATCTTATTTCTCCTAAATCTCATCCTGCACAAGAATACTCTATAAAAATAAAGTTGTTCATTCATCTATATGATAAAGCTGGCAACATGGGTCATCCCCACGGCAATAACTGGCATCCGGAGCAAAACTGGCAACATGAGACCTCGTCTCACGGCAAATCATCTAGCACGTATAAGTACACGGCCTGAAAACTACCGGCATGGATTTTTATTAGATTATTTAGCATAAGACAATAAGTATGGTTTCATACCACCTGTTTCCATTAGAATCTCCTTTATCAAAAACTCTTGTTTGGATTCCTTCCTTGGAGGTTCCATACATTCCATTTTCCTTTCTTATAGCTCCTTAATGTTTTAACATATTTTCATTTAGGGTGATTATTGTTCTTTTTTGGTCCATGATTTAGGATGAAAAAAATCGTCCTGAATTTCAATCGGATTTTTAAAATCTGGATGAAAAATCATCCCACATTGAGCAGTATTGGATCTCGAATCCTAATTGAGACTAGGGATTTTCAGTCAATCTTTAACTTACTGTGTTTCATTTAATTTTAATAAATGAAAAATATTTTATTTAATATATACTATCACGAATGATTGTGACAATTTTATGATAGAAATTTTATCTATAACAAATTTTATGATGATTTTAAAATATTTCAGCGCCGTCTCTTTTGCAAACCAAATCACTCGTATGTTGAGCAACCGTTTTAATGATTAAATCTCCCTCATTGAGCAGTCGCCGTGAAGCAGACAATGTCAGGAAGCAGCCGTCGTGAAGAAACAGATTCAACGGTCTCAGTTTCTCTCACCAGCAATTAGAGAAATCTTCTTCATCGGCGTCCGCGTCGCAAGCTCGTAGCAGTTCTCCATTCTTGTACCAGAAGCCGTCATGTTCGTTGTCACATCTGTCCCCTTAGGTAGAGTAGGGGTGAGACGGAGATGTGAAACATACAAAGTTTTCCCTATAAAACGGACTAATTCGCCAAATATAAAAAAAAATCAAATCTGATTTCGCCCGAACAACGCTTCCGCTGCGTATGACCCCAACAAAGATAATAAAGGTTGGGGCCGGTTTGGAGCCAAGTTTGAGGGAACGATTGCTGAATTTTCTGCAGGAGTATGCAGATGTCTTCGCAAAGGATCACGGAGATATGCCTGGAATCGACCCCAAATTCATCAGTCACCGCTTGGCGGTTGATCGAGCTCACAAGCCGGTGAAGCAAAAGAGGAGGATTTTCAACCAGGAATGATACGGCGCGATTCGGGCAGAGGTTGAAAAGTTACTAAAAGTCAGAATCATCCGAGAGATTAAATACCCGGACTGGGTATCCAACGTGGTCTTGGTAAAAAAGGGCCAAAGGAAGGGGATGATGTGCGTCGACTTCTCCGACCTGAACAAAGCCTTCCTGAAGGACAACTTCCTGCTCCCTAACATAGACCAGCTGGTGGACTCTACGACATGTCATGGAAAACACAGTTTCATGGATGCTTTCTCGGGGTACAACCAGGTCAGGATGCATGCCGATGACGAAGAAAAAAAAACCTTCATTACTGACCAAGGACTGTATTGTTATAAGGTGATGTCTTTCGGATTGAAGAGTGTTGGGGCAACGTATCAGAGGTTGGTGAACAAGGTCTTCAAGCCACTCATCGGTAAGACAATGCAGGTCTATGTCAATGACATGATCAAAATGACGGAGAAACCCGAGGACCATCTGGGCAACCTCAAAGGGACGTTTGAGCTGTTGAGGAAGCACAACATAAGGCTAAATCCAGATAACTGCGCCTTTGGTGTATCTTCGGGAAAGTTTTTGGGGAATATGGTCAGTGTAAATCCTCAGAAAAGCAAGGCAATATTGGACTTAAAACCCCCGAGGACGGTCAAGAAGTGCAGAGTTTAACGGGTCGGGTGGCGGCACTAAACCGATTTATCTATAAAGCCACTGATAAGTGTAACATCTTCTTCTAAGTGATCAAGAAGGCCAAGAAAGTAGTCAGTTGGACAACTGAGTGCTATGATGCATTCCAACAACTCAAAGAGGCGACCTGGTGTCTCATATGCTTTGAGCATATGGAGTCACAATCAGGCCAATCCGAGTGATGGTCACTGGATTGATGTTAAGAAAATCCTTACGTATCTTAGATGATCTAAGGATGCTTTCTTAAACTATGGAGAAGGAGAACTTGAAGTGACTGTGTTCACTGTTGCAAGTTTCCTAACCGATAAAAATGACTATAAGTCGTAATAACGGTACTATATAGTTTGAATAACGGAATAGTGAGCTGGAAATCTTCCAAGCAAGATACTGTTACCGAATAAACAACAAAAGCGAAATATTGCTGCAGCTGAGGCAGCAATAGAAGCCATTTGGATTTTAATAATCCTAATTGGATTAGGAGTAGTTCTGTTAGTAGCTGAGCTAGGCTATATCACAGGCTAAAGAATTAATGGTCTCATCAACGATCCAAGTATATACTTCAACTATTTATCTGATTCATTCGGATCATACATCATGGCGATGTGATGATCGAATAAATCGCATCAGATGATAACTTTGTAAATCCGCTGACGAAAGCAGTTTCTCAGCAGAAGTTTGAGCGAACCGCACATAGTTCAAGTGTAAGACACTTGAGTGATTGGCTATAGGCCAAGTGGGAGATTGTTGGACAATTATGACCCATAGCATCACTATTTGTACAGATCATGGTGTTGTTGTACAAATTAACTATGTGACAAAGGAAATTGCTCTTTTATCATTTATAATTAGAATATCGGGATATATAAATGATAAAAGTCCGTATGATTAGTTCTAGATTGATAAGATATGAGACAATATCAATCCATTAAGGTTTAATCATTAAAACATCCCTAGTCGAAGTATTATTGAGATTAGACATCGATAATGCGGAATAGACTAGTATTGCACTTGTGCGTGTTATGGGAGCATAACGACATAGTTCTCATATATTTAAGTATTGGATACTTATGTAAGTGTAATAGAAGGTTGTGTTTACTGATGGTACGGAAATAGCTTCGCTCTGGATGGACCCCTTGGAATTCCATTGGTAGTATGACTATGTGTCTATGGAAGTCCGAATCAAGGTAGGTGTATTTGGTCTTAACCTGAGACTTGGACCGCTAATACTTGCGACAATCAATATACTTTGGTTTTGGTCATCCAGGGCTTTAACCGGTTCTATGTACGCCTCTTCTAGGTATATTGAGAATCGTAGTGTATTGGGTGTGATGTCAAGATAGAAGTATCACTCCAGTCATAGTGGAGATGATGGTCACGTAGGATACGAAACTAGTACTCTTATGTACTACAGTCATCGGGATAATATGACAAGATCATGATTATCTGATTATAGAGACTAGTTACCAGAGATCCGACATGTGCTTCGTACGGGGCAGACACAATTCCAGCCCCAGGCCTAGCACGTGACATCCGATACTGGATCGCAATACGCAATACTACATATACTACGCCTGATATAGATTACATATTCTTTTAAGAATATTTCTGGAGAATTGGGTAGGCACGATGCTTTGCTAGAAGCCAACCATGTCTTGTAAATCGGTAAAACGTAGTACTAGGTACGTACGTGTTCGGATAGTCCAACGATCAGATTTACTGCCAACATATCCAGGGATCTCATGGATTGCTTCTCGAAGATTCACCGATGACGTATGACTCGCACATAATTAATCTGGGATTAATTAGTAGAGAAAGAAAATTAATCTAGGATTAATTACAGAGATATTTTATCTGGGATAAAATATTAATTAAAGAGAGAGAACGATTAATTTGAAATTAATCGATAAATTAATATATTCGATATATTAAATGAAATTAGATTTCGACGCAGAATTAAAATTAGATTTTAATTCGGGCGAACGAGTTAATTTAGAATTAATTCGTTAGCGACGTGAATAGTAATTTTGCTAGGCATAATTATTTAATTAAATTTGATTTAATTACGTCGCAACGGAAAATTTGTTAATTCGGAATTAGCGAACCCGAGCCCGGGAGTGTTTGCGGGCCCACTCGCATTTCGAATTTAAGTGCGGCCTATAAGTCACATCAAGCGTCAAATCACTAATCAATCAAGTGATGGAAGTCATATCACTTTGAGTGAAGTGATGCTTGTCATCATTGATTGATGTGAATAGTTGATGGTGGTTGTTGAATGCATTTAATGCCATTTTTCCCTCACTTTTGCTTTTTTGTTTTTTGGAAAAACAAATACAAAATGTGTAGATATTTTGGCATATGTTTTATTAGGTTTTAGAAACCAAAATACAACAACACAACTCCTCTCTCTCTCTCTCCCTCTCCATTTTCGGCCTTAGGCCATTTTCTTCTCTCACACAATCCTTCAAAGCCGAGAGCAAGAAGAACAACAAGGAAGATTTGTGGCAAATTCTTCCTAGTGCTAGCACACCAAATAGTAATCTAAAAGTGATAGGGAAACAAACCCTTGAGCATGGAATCACCATTTACAAAGCTTGGAACTTCGAGCACATAAATGGAGATGACCGAAAATCATGGAGCACAAAAACAAGGGCTTGGCCGAGAGCTTCAATGGTGAAGAAATTTTTATTGTTCCTCGCTTCGCAAAAGCCGATCAAAGTGAGTATTCCACAACTTAACTTTGATGTATTCACATATTTAAATGTTTAAATTTGATCTTATGACTATAGTAGAAACCCAACAAGTCATACATGGATGGCAACATACAAATGTACATAACTAGGCTTGTACAGAAAGGGTATAGTCAAAGACATAGTGTCGACTACGACGAAACATTTTCACCTGTTTCCATGATTAAATACATTCGGATAATGCTTGCTATAACTGCATATTTCATTTATGAAATATGACAGCTGGATGCCAAAACCGCTTTCCTTAACGGAAAACTTTTGGAGGATGTTTATATGTGTGGGACACAGGAACTGGGCGACGCATACTGTCCCGGGCTCGCGGCCCGGTCGGGAGTACGGAGTAGCCACAGGGGACTAAACCATAGAATAATGGAGTCACCACCCTGTGTGAACCGTGAAAATGAGATTTAAGGCCGCACTTACCCCTCGCAAGGGAAGACCTCAAACCATTGGGTTCGGAATGGTCTCTTACTTATGTCACTTGTAATGAAAGGATTTGTGTAATAATTTAATCAAGCTTAAGTAACACTTATTTCCAAGAGTATCATGCTTCTAAGTTCATATGCGCAAAAATAAAACTTACACCTAAATTTGCATATATCTTACATTTAAGATTGCATGCTTGAAAGTAAATCAAAGTAGCAACGAACATACAACTTCATTGGCATATTGTGTTCATGGAAGCACAAGCACACACTAACCACGCAAGCACCCATATAAGCGAATCAAATAATGTCGACATGTGATTTCATAGACATGTCATACTTATACGTGCGAAAGCATAAACAAAGAGCCATTACATGTCCATGTATAAATAAAAGAGTCAACTAAGTACATAATGCAAAAAGACAATTAAGGATGCAATTAGGCATTAAAGTAAGCATGCTATGACGTGGTGCAAAAGGAGATAACTAATATGGACACAAACACACATGTGAGCACTTTTCCAAGTGGTACGTGGAATTGTATCCCAAGTACAGACCACACTACCGTCCATTCGAAATCGGTTACGGAATTTATGTCTGGGTTTCCATCTGATATACCACAAGAAATAATACTCAAATGCTATCACGACATGGATATATGAATTGTAATACGTTAAACACATTGTACTCATACATGTTGGGAATACAGATGAACGACACCTACACAATCTTGCGTAATACAGAGAAGCAATCAGGTTTATGAAAAGATAGCTACTAGGAACAATTATGTATGAAATCTGATGAAAATGACTCAGTTTAGTGGGTGCGCGTTCGCGTAGCGTTCGAGAGCGCGTTCGAACGGTAAATAGAAGGTTCACGTTCGTATAGCGTTCGAGAACGCGTTCGAACGGAGCCAGACCTGATGCATGAAACACTAAGAAAAATGCGTGCGCGTTCGCGTAGCGTTTGAGAACGCATACGAACGATAAACAGAAGGTTCACGTTCGTATGGCGTTCGAGAACACGTTCGAA